>JASFDH010000476.1:0-23486 GCA_036937195.1 Nidularia pulvinata
AACATAAGTTCGATGATAAACAGGTATTCCAGAGTTTTGGCGCCTTGTTTGGCAACAAGTTCGCCCGCTGCTTTAGCGGATCCACCTGGCGGGGTGTCATCAGCAATAATAATCAACGAAAAGGTCAGCGAACTCACCCGTAGCAATGAGATCGTCGACGACAATAACAGTCTGGCCAGGCTTAATGGCATCAGCCTGCATTTCAAAGGAATCCTGCCATACACCATTTGTTGATTAACTTGGGACTCAATAAATAATGGCAGGGAGTTTCACACACCGTTCCGTACTCCTTCTCGTATGTGGCACTGACACATACTCCTGGAAGTTTCCCGCTTTTCCGGACAGGAACAAATGCAGCTCCGAGACGTAGTGCAATTATCGGACCCAGAAGGAAACCGCGAGCATCGAGACCGACGACGACATCTATCTTCTTTGAAGGCGAAAGTCCGAGCGTGTGGCAGGTTATGTGATGTACCAAGTGGGTTATGAGGGTCTCAAAAGCAAGTGGATCCCGTAGAATAGGGAATATGTCGAGGAAGACAATGCCCTAGATGTAATGACCGATTAAGAGCCCTTGGATCTCCGGTAATAATTAAATGACAACAGACCTTCTTGGGGAAATCGGGATGAGAAGTCAAACGGCTCTTAATGAGGTCGACGTCGGCCATGGATGGAAGAATGAGATTCGCTAAAAGAAAGATGCAACTGCCTAGATCATTTACATAAGTTATCTCTCGATAACCCGATTGCATGAAGTTTTTCTGATCACTTCCATAATCATCAGAATCAAAAATTCCAGTAATCAGTGATTTTATAGGGCATGATCTGCAGTGTAGAGTCCTAAGAATGCATGTGCATGTGTATATTGATATCACCCCATTCGCATAACAGAAAGGCATAGGATACAGGATGTAATCAACTACGAGAAACTCAAACGGACTCAAGGATCTCAGGCTCCTTAAATTCTTTTGCGACCCGTGTGCCGGTCTCCTGCAATAAAAGTGAGTACGATGATAAAGTTAGGGCAAAAGGATATGGACATACGTCGGTTGACTCTCCGTGGAGCTCCATTAATTTCGACACGTCGAACTTGGGAGCCTTGAGAATTTTAGCCTTGCGCACGTACACGTTTTGCAAGGGGTAGATGCTTCGGGCTGCCTTTTCGATCTCACGTCCAATCGCCTCCGGTACAAACTTCTGAACCAACTCCTTCAGGTCGCAACTCGTCGCTTCACGGGTCATGATCTCGAACATCTTTTTGCGGATCTCCCGGATCTGACTCGACTGCGCGTAGGTGGTCTTCCTCACCTGCGACGGGCGTCGCTTGGTGAAGCCGATTGCGAAGAGGCGGAGGAGGTAACCGTCGGTGGTTTTGACATCGACATGAGCCTCAATAAGAGTTTGCCATTTGCGGACAAGGGAACGGAGCTTGTCGGAGGTGAAGTCCATACCATGGAAGTTGGTAAGGCAGTTCTTGCCCTGAATTTCGTCGACACGCAGCTTGATCTTGCGGAAGGACTGTTCCTCGTCCTTGTTGAGATCAGCCAAGGAGACCTCGATAATGCGGCCCCTCAATGAGTCATTGGCATTTTCTACACGCGTCAAAATCAACATCCGATCGTATATGCAACTCAGGAGCTCACTTACTCAAGCCCTGCGATCTGTTAGCAAGAGTCTTGCCGACATTCCGGACCTCAAAGATTGAGGGAGCCTTGATGTCATACCAGTCTAACGAGGCGGGTCAATGAGATGCGACCGGATTCGTAGTACTGGAAAATACACACCCTTGCGAGAGAAGGGGTCAACCACCTTCTTCTTGATGCCCTTCTTGCCCTTTGAAAGGCGCTTGTTCTGTTGCGTCCCAAACTATTAAGACCAGGGGTACGGTGTAACAGCTAGACATGCTACACACCTTGCCTACAGCCATATTGGATGATTAAGGTGCGTCCGCGGTGAGAATGAGGACCGCAGAAGACGACGAGCCGGCAATTGGACGGGCTGGGTTTTGAGGATAGCGAGCTGGAGGATTTGGACTTGTTGTCCAGTGACCGGCATCCTGAGTGGCTGAAACCTTATTTCTGCAGCTGTAAAGTTCCTTCTCATGTGACGTCACACCTGTGACCGGCAGATGCTGTCGCGCTCACAATTCGAGACAGCGTGCAAGGCCTTCATCGCACTGCGCGCCCTCACTGGTCCCAACGCCTGGACATGGAGTGATTATCCTGTGCGCTCGTTGACCCTCCGATCTAGTCCTATGCTTAGACTTTTCTCAGTCCCAACCGGGTTATGGTTTTATGTCTCGGTCTCTTGTTCTTGCCCAAAGGCGTCGTCCTGACCCAGTAGATCCTGCTGCTGATCTTTTAGATGTGGGAAACATCGTAGAGGAATCTGATGATACTTTTTCTACTTCCGATACCTTTTCTTTGGAGTACTTCACTTGCCAACAATACATCGTCTACTCGGCCACATTCCAGGTGCCTGCATTCTATTTTTCGATTCATGATTCAAGTATGTGTTACTTCCGTTCTTCTATATGCACTTCTAACCCATTTTTTTCAGGCGGCGCTCCGCTTTCGTTGACTGATATCATCAAAACCACGTTATTCAGACTCGAGATCTCGGGAGCTGCTGCGATGACCACATTTGCACTTAGTCTACCGAAGTCTTCCTTCCCTGTACTTTCGCAGGGCGATCATCCCACTTTGGGAACACCTTGTTGGTATCTTCACCCTTGCGAAACCGCAAACGCCGTTGCAGAGTTGATGCACGAAGTTTCTCAGGATGGATGGAGTGAATCTACTCGCCTAGCACGGTGGCTTGAGATTTGGTTCATGGTTTTGGGAACTGCTATCTGCTTGTCGTAATGCGGCCGTGCGGCCGCTATGTGCTATCACTCGGGGGACGCTTGTAGTTTAGTTCACTTCACAGATATCCGCCGAGTCAGGAAGCGTCCTATAACAAAACTTGTACTTTGCCCAAAAGGCAGAGTATTGTGAACTGTGTATACACGGTAGTTAGCTATGTGCATAGAGTTGATATCATGCTAAATATATTCCAATGCCAAATGTCGCGTTTGGTTAGCGCCTCTAACCGGATTTCAGTCCCTCTCTTCCGAACACCTCTAAATTGCAGGATGGAATCGATATGGCTGAACAACGGGTGCACTTGGACGTTGTGCGTTTCATTACCCACCATTGAATATCCTTACACTGTACACGGCTTGACTACAGTGAGCATCGGGATGTTCTTATTCCCGCAATGAGTGGACTCGGGAACAGGGTGTCCCGATGGAAACATATGACAATCGGATCATCGAGAAGCTGGATTGCTGGAATTATTATAAAGCTAGATACTCCCCGAGGCCTCCCCGCCCGCACAACCGCTGAAAACGGACGGGGATAGCAGACAGCGGACGCAAAGTCGTAAGAGAGTGATTTTGTTCAAGTTCAATTTGGCCTCTGTTTGTCGTACGATTCACAACATCAGATTGGCTGCTCGGTTTGCTTGCCCGATTGCAATCGCACCGTATAAATCCATGCTGCTTTCACGCGTCGCCTCCACATCCTGCTCTTCCTCTCGTCTTTTTCTTCCCTCTCTTGTTCGTTCAATGGTACTTTCTTTCTTCAAAATTTCTGCAACTGTATTTCTCACTGCGTTTATCACAGGCTCACGAAGTTGTAATCGTTTCTGCCTCGCGCACTCCTGTCGGCTCCTTCAATGGTGCCCTCAAATCGTTCACTGCTCCCCAGCTGGGTTCGATCGTGCTGAAGCACGCAATTGAGTCCAAGAACATCGACCCTTCAATCGTGGAAGAGATTTACTTTGGCAACGTCGTTCAGGCTGGTGTTGGCCAGTCTCCCGCCCGCCAGGTTGCTCTGGGTGCAGGAATGAAATCGAGTTCTGACGCTACCACCATCAACAAGGTCTGCGCTAGCGGCATGAAATCAGTTATGCTCGCTGCTCAGAGCATTAAACTTGGGGAGGCGTCCGTTGTCGCTGCTGGTGGTATGGAGAGCATGAGCAACGCTCCGTACGCCTCTACCCATTTCTCTCTCTTTTCCCTTAGTTTACCTTCATTTCCAGCTTCCTTCTCCCCCGCCAGAACCCTGCCTTCGGAAAATTCACGACGAAGGACTCGCTGGAGACCGACGGTCTTTGGGATGCGTACAACGACTTTGCGATGGGTAACTGCGGTGAACATGCTGCAGAAAAGCATGGGATTACTCGTGAATCTCAGGATGCGCATGCCATTGAGTCTTACAAGCGTGCCGCTCGCGCATGGCAATCCGGTGCCTTCACGAACGAAATCGTTCCAGTAACCGTCAAGGGCAAGAAGGGAGACACCATCGTGAAAGAAGATGAGGAATACAAGAGGGTCATCTTCGAAAAAGTTCCTTCTTTACGATCTGCTTTCAAACAGGGCGGTACTATCACTGCCGCCAACTCCTCTCCCCTCAGCGATGGTGCCTCCGCTCTCATTCTCATGTCGGCTGAGAAGGCCAACGAACTGGGGCTGAAGCCTCTTGCTAAGGTCGTCTGTACGTCATTTATAATGTTTTCCATTCGGCAACATGTGCTTATTTGGTAACATCTAGCCTGGGCGGATGCTGGCGTTGATCCTATCGAGTTCCCTTCGGCACCCACTGTCGCGCTTCCTAAGGCACTGAAGAAGGCAAACCTCACTCCGGACGATATCTCCCTATTCGAGTTCAATGAAGCTTTCTCCGTTGTTGTTCGTATTGCTGAGAAAATCATGGGCCTTGATCCCGCGAAGATCAACGTCAATGGGTTTGTCAAATCTTGTTTCTATTGATCATTTTATTTATTTTATTTCCTATCTCCCCTCCAGTGGCGCCGTGGCTCTCGGTCATGCCATCGGTAACTCGGGATCCCGCATTATCGTTTCACTTATCTATGCTCTGCAGTCCGGCCAATACGGTGCTGCTGCTATTTGCAATGGGGTATTTATGTCTCTCCTCACACTGATACGTATGTTCCTAACGTTATTTAATGTAGGGTGGTGCCGCTTCTGCGATCGTTGTGCAAAAACTGTAACTCTAGATATCCTTGTGACGCACTACTGCGGACACAGTAGCACTTACCTTGACTGGAATACCAAGACATTTAATCTGGAAACTACTGTTCATCTTGACCGGATTCTAATTTTATAACGACCATCGTGAGAAGTATAATGAAGTGTTCAATGCCAAAGCTGGACTTGCCGATGTTTGTGCGCTTTCCTGACATGTATTCGGAGAAAAGTTTACTCAAGCACCACTAGTTCAGACTAATTAGGTGTCCTTTACACACAGTTTGGCACACGCGCCCACGACTGCCCCTCTGTATCATGAGGTTCATTAGATGCTATAATGGCCTGAGATAAGGAACGGAACAGACGTGGTATAATATCTGTGCTTCGACAGATTGCCACAGTGGTTCCTCCACTCGCTTTTCAGCCGGAATACTCAATCTAACCTTGCAGATGATCACGACGATAACCCAGCAGGAGAAAGATGTTGAGAAGAAGGAGCCGTCTCTAGAAATCAGCGTCGATGAGAAGGCCGAGACAAGCACGGTCGATCTAAAGGATGGGGACGAAGCTCTGCGTCTAATTGGTGCTGAACGGACAGCCCAATTCAGTGAAGAGTATAATCGCAAACTAAGAAGGAAATTGGTATGTCCCTCTCAGTCCACATTCCCGGCAGTTTGATTGACTTCGTGAAGGATATGTTAATACCTCCACTCTGTGCTGCAGTCTATTTCACACAGTTTTTGTATGAAAATTATATATTTTCTCTCTCTAAGCTGCAGTCGGTTCAATGATTTTGTTTTAGGGACAAGACTTCATTAAACTACGCTAGGTTTGTGGCTTTATGCCTTGCCATGATTGTGCACCTGAAGTAAATATAACATCAGCATCATGGGCCTTCCTATCGTTGGACAGGTGATCCACTGTCAACTTCCTCAAAGGCGCAAGGAATACTAACATCTTTACAGCACTATAACCTTGTTTCTCTGGCATTTTATATCGGATTCCTGGTTTGGGAGTTTCCAACAGTGTATATATCTCAGAAGCTCAGGGTGGCCAAATATCTTGGTGAATTATTTCATCGCAGCATAATTAGCATAGTGGACTGATTTGATTTGATTCAAGGCGTTAACATCATTGTCTGGGGCATCGTGCTCATGCTTCATGCAATAGGAACGTCCTTTGGTGCATTTTTCGCACTTCGTGTTTTGCTTGGTGAGAATTGCAGTACATGTAGACTACCCCAACGCTTACTCACAGCCAACAAGGCATGTGCGAGAGTTGCGTTGCACCGATCCTTATTCTCGTCATATCGATGTTTTACAAGAAGGATGAGCAAGTCAGTCCCGACATTCACTCTCGTGCACTCATTTATTCATTATTCGTGGACAGGCGACTCGGATTTCTTGGTTCTACGTGATGGTAAGAATTATCAGGAAGGCCTTATTCTTCATATACTGAATAAGATTTTCCAGAACGGTTTTACCCAAATTTTTGGAGGGTTCGTCGCATATGTGAGTGATCTAGCCTCCACAAATTTCGTGCAGCTAACAACAATCAGGGTATATCCTTCTATGATGGGAAATTACTAGCACCATACAAGATCATCTATATCCTTCTCGGGGGGCTCGCAATTGTTGTTGGAATATGCGTTCTCATATGGCTACCTGATTCCCCTGTACGCGCGAATTTCCTGACCAAAGAAGAACGTATCGCTGCTCTGGAGCGAGTCCGTGACGATCAAGGAGGCACCGAGAACAAGAAACTTAAGAAAGCTCAAGTTCTGGAGGCGGTGACGGATATTCGGACATGGCTCATCGTTCTTACGACGCTGTTGAGTGAGTAGAGCATGCTCCTTAATTTTGGTCACTCGTACTGACAGAAAACAGCGAGCATTCCTAACGGTGGCCTCAGCAACTGTATGTATACTTTCCAAGTAATGACAGCTACCTTGGCCAATATTGTGCATAGTTAGTAATCTCATCGTGAAGAGTTTCGGGTACACGTAAGTACTCTTGAACATGTAAGAAATTGGTGTAAAATCTAATTCTTATTGAAGGTCAAAACAGACCCTCATTTTGTCCACTCCTGGGGGCGCTGTAGCCGCCATAACGACCCTTCTCTGTGGATGGTACTCGGATAAAAAGGTGTTGACATATAACCTGATAAGCTAGAGAGGCTACCTACTGAACCTTGCATTCCAGGGGGAACGTATGCTGCCGATCATTTTCGCTTTAATCCCCACCATCGTCGGGTCTGGTCAGAATTAACGTCTAAAATTGGAAACACTCATCTAACTATTTATGTTTTCTTGTAGCAATGCTCATCGGGCTTAATGGATCTAAACAGAAGGGAGCCCTACTGTTTGGTAAGTTTTTCTTATCTTATTCGACAACATGGCTGACCATGAACGTCCGTAAAGCAACATATCTCATTGGAACATTCGGTAGCGCGCTTTCCACAGTTTATGCCTACAACGCAAGTAACACCAGCGGACATACAAAGAAAAGCACAATCAACGCAATGACCTTAGTATCCTTCAGTATTGGCAATATCATTGGAACGGAAATATTCCAGCCCAAGGATGCACCTGATTACATTCCTGGGAAGATTGCTATCATGGTCTTACTCATCGTTCAGCTTGGAGTATCTTTCTTGTTGCGATGGATCAATGTTCGTCTGAATAAACAGAAGCAAGCAAGGATTGCAGAAGAGAAGGCTCTGCATGGTTGGACGGACGCTGATATACAGCGGGAGAGAGAAAGACATGCCTTTGCGGATTTGACTGATAAAGAGTGAGTTTTGCGACGGTTTAGATTCTAACTCTGTTTCTGATTTTCATTCTGTGATCCCAAAATAATTTCAATAGGAATATATACTTTGTATATACCGCGTAGCAGGATCCTGTTTCGCAAGAAGCTGCAAATATTCAATCTAGCAGTCCGTGTGTAGAGCGATCTTTTTGTCTCATCAGTCATGCGTTTATATATAAGTAGTACTGAGGTTTAGAAAGAAATCCGTCCGATTTAAAATCGTGCAAGCTCAACGCCTTATCTACTAATACCAACACAGATGAAAATTGTTAGCAGTGAGTGAAAAAGCCGGCATAGGATCTTGTTTGAATATGTACGAGGATCTACTACTATACTATTTTAACCAAGTGCTCGCGTAACGCGTAACGGCCAAAAAAAAGGACTTTTTTTATTCGTCTTAAATTAAATGAATTTTTTTAGGCCACCTCGGTGGCGCAAAAATTCCAAATTCGCAAACACTTGGTCGAAATAGTATGCTGTCACGCATCACGTTCGAAGTGGTGGACCCTTGGCCAAGCGACAAGTTCGTCAATGTGTTTATGACGGCATAACAGGATTTGCTTTTCAACGCTCTTCGAAAACCTGGTTTGACATTCATTAGCAACGGCTCGGACTCCTAGATCTCCAATTTAAATCCCAGTTCTCTCAACGTATGAATCTCTCGAAAACTTTGGCTTAAGGAGTCTCTATCCTAGTTCATGCGGCTCTTGTATAATCCCTAGCTCCCTCAATCGTCATCGATGCTCTCGGATAAGCTTCCCAATGTGCCGAAGGCGGACAAGAATCAGTTAATAGCGACATTCCTACGAAAACAGAAGGCATTTACACAGGTGTACGCGTTAGAAGGCCAGAGGGTGTCTGCTTCGTGGGAGAAGGAGCCAGAGGTTGGATCCGCCAAGTTATCTGAGGATGTCAGCCAACTACAAGAACAATCATTCGGATTTGGAACGCCCATATTGAAGCCGCGTACCTCTAGACGCTCTGAAGATAATCGAGCTTCACAGAATCTCAGTAGTAAAGCTTTGGCCTCCTCACCCCTTATCGACGAACGTCAACTTTTCTCACCTATTCACAACAAGAACGTTTCCAAAAAGCGTCCGGTTGAAATGGACCGTGATGATACCGAAAAGGCTCAAAGTGAGAGACTTTATTAATGCATCTGGTCTTTTTTTTTTTGACTATCCTACAGGACTCGAGGAAAGACGCGACAGAAAGAGAGCGAAACGCGCTATTATGAAGCCGATCACGGCAAATGAAAATGAATGCAAACTATCTCCATCAAGTGCAAAGACAATCAAGAAACATAAAGACAACAAAACGAGACTGCCTCCTGGGTTTGCTCTTATGCATGGATTTTCAACCACCAACGTCGGCAAGACACGTTTGACAGTAAGCGTATCCCCAGCAGTTCTCGGAAGTTCGATCTCATCGGTTCTTTGTGGAGGTCGAGCCTCTATCCAAGATTGCTGGAGTATTTAACAAAGGCAAAGCCTCGGAGAGAACGCATACCTCAGGAAAGAACCTCGTGAGAAATGGTAAAATATCTTCCCTTTTCACGTCTCAATTATTGATGATTATCACAGGATTGCGTAGTATAGGATTTTCTGAAACAAACTTTCTCAACAAAAAACCGATAAAGGCCAAGAAAGCGATGCCGCCCACATCCTTGAAGCCCAACTACAACAACAAATCGATTTCTTCGCCAGAGGTAATTCGGATTAAAACCAAGCACATCATTAATTCTCACTGAAGTTCCCTTAGTCTTCAACGAAATTGAAGCCCATATTAGCGAGTCCTGACGGTAGCATTGATGATAAGGAAGATACTACCCAGATATCAAACGACTCTACACCTACTGTTCCAAAAGACAACGTCATTGCATCTTTTGAACCTACCAAATCAGTTATCTGGGACATAGAAAAGGATGCTGCCAGCCATCCTTCGAGTGTGCTTTCAGTCTCCAAACAAGGAACACTCATCCATGACACTCACCACCTTCCATGGGCAGCTTCTCGTGTCATAGCCTTCGAGGCAGGTCTGGTCAACGGAACCCAAACTGAAAACATGCATGACCAGTGTTTAAACCTCTCTAGCCCGTCCCTTGCGCCCTCTCAGTCTGCCTCTCAGCAAGGTATTATCGCTGATCCTTCTGGCCGAATACCTTCAACATGCGAAAATTCCAAGTACTTTCTACCGGCTATTCCAAAGTCAAAACTTGAATATCATCCACAGTTTCTTCATGTTGAGAATTCAGCAAGTCCTGCCGTTTCCCGAGTTGCTATACAACAAGATTCTGGATCGAGTCCTACTCCCCCAGCGGTGATGGTCCAAACCCAAATTCGGGAGGCTTTTTCTGTCACCACTGACACCATTTCCGGGGAAAAAAGACAGGATTATGCTTTCTTCCCCCATCCAGAGAGAAGCACCAACTCGCATCCCATGACTGTGGAACATAGTCTGCCACATTTTCCTCAGGACTCGAAGCCTGAAATCGGTTTGCAAGAGAATTCTTCACAGGTGTTCTCTTTATCATTCATACAGCTGCAATCTGCTGCCGTTCCACTATCTGAGTATACATGTCGTCCTCATATTGATCTTACATCCTCGGTTGGACTGGCTAATTCAAGTATTAGATTCAATGATGCGAGGGAGAACGCCCCGTGCCATGATTACTTTTTGGAGTCTCCACCTGATGTTTGCGGTTATCTATCATTTGACAATCTATGCGATGTAGGTACATTCCAGCTTCTCCCTTACCGCTCAGAATTATATGTCGAAGATATGCAGGACTTGTCTGGTGGACCCGACTATTCCCTGCATTCTGAAATTGGACCCTACTGCTCAGAAGTATCTTGGGAGTTCGGATCGGAGAAATATTATCCTTCGTTTGGTGGTGACAAGAACTGGAGCGGCCGAAACGGCATTTGGATTTCGTCCTTGAATGGAGATTATGATTGCGACTACGGAGACACTGAAGTCATTGATGGCTATGGCTTCCGAGCTGCACAATGCCAGCTGCTATCGGAAGGAGGCGTGCAAACGGTTGCTGATCTCTCGGAGATGGAAACGACCATTGACCAAAACGAGCTGCAACTTCTCAACGGGGACTTCGATGACTCCGACATATTCAACGATATCACTCTTGATTTTCTTCAAGGACGAGCTCTGCTGTTAGGTTGTGCACATGAAGGTCTTGACCCGCGCTTGGATGTTGATAACGTAAATGATGATTATTCTAACTGTACGCTCGGGATATCTGGGGTAGAAGCCGCCGTCGCGAGATCCCTCAAAAATCACTGGCTTCCTCAGAAGCTGTGATAATGATGGTGATGGTGACTCTTAAATGTATGTGTATAACGTTGATCGCATCTGGATAGATTTATCAATTGTTTGTGCGGATAATGCATTAGATACTTAATGCAGTGTTAAGGCTAGCAGAACGCTGCAGAAGCCTGAGGCTAGCCCATGGTCAGCGACATATTTACGGTCTATCGGGCAGAACGCGTTTTGTCACAGTAGTGTCACAGACGACGCGCTATCTATTTGATCGTGTTTCCACGGCGTCAAGTTCAGTGTATGAGCGTGAGATTGTTTCCACTACCAGTGATACGGTTGTGCGCATATACTCCGGGTGTTCACTTCCTTCCTCCATCACTTTCTGACTTGATAGAAATCCACACGGAGACATATTCGCCTTCGCATCTGTAGCGATGTCCTACGACGACAATAGAGCGATGGGAAATTCTACTTCAGTATGTGCAGTGGCATTCACTATTTACCCATCGTTCTCTTGAGTCAGTTGAAGCCGCTGAATACGATACGCTCATAGTCGTCTGTCAATGTCAAACCAGAGCCTCGAGAAGATCAAGTTCTCTTAAATCCCAGTGTTTCTCCAAACAGGGTTGCATCGAATACGCTATTAAATATCAAGGGAGAGCCAACCGATGCCGCTCGCGTCGTAAGCCCCTATGTTTTCCTACCACTACCTACAAGATAGACTATTTGACGATGTGTCTAGTATTTGGACCGTGGTCTTCCAGTCCCATCCTACATACTAAACCGATTGCCGGCCTCATCTTCCGCTTTGGATAGCACCACCAACAAGAATACTGGTGTTCTGCCAAAGAATGAAGATATCGCGATGAACGCCCCCGCGACTCAGTCGATACCTCCAGAGCCTGCACCTGTTTTGTACACAGTTTACAATGCTGTCTCCGATATTTCTTATAATCCTGAGGAAGCGCTGAAACAGGGCCTGGGCATGACTAAGTCCATAAAGCAGAGCATCAAAAAGTTGCAGTTAGGAAGCAAACTGCGTCAAGAAGTCTGGATGCGGGAAATACTGAAGTTCATATTTTTTTTGAAGTATATACTCTTCCATGTAGCTTACTTCATCGCAGCCTCGAAGGTCAAGGTGCACCTACGACTCTAATCGCCGTTTGTGGGGGTAAGTAACTGGATGTTTATAATTAAGCGATCTACTAAATGTGCCTCATTAGCAACCGGGGCGGGAAAATCTTCAATTCTTAATGCCATTCTGGACGGTAATTTCTATCTGATTTCTGTATCAGCTCGTCGCTCATAATACATAGACAACATTGTCCCCACCAGTGGCATGCGAGGTTTGTGAATATACTTGGTATGTGACTACGATATATACTCATAGGTTTCTATAGCTTGCACCGCTGTTGTAACCGAGCTCGCATATCATAACAAGTCGACCATTGACGCTGATGTCTCTTTTTTATCGGAAACCGAGTGGAGACAAGAGCTGGGGGTATTACTCCAGGACTTAGTCGATGAGGACGGCAATCTCAAACGCTCCACGGATCTTAAAAGCGACGCCGGAGTCGCTTGGTCGAAGGTACCTCATTCAACTCTATATCTATGCATATGTGTTATTGTCCAACCTGTTTAATGAAGGTCAATGCTGTATATCCGGCAATTACTCAAGAAAAGCTAATCAAAATGACAGTTGACCAGATCCTTACGCAGGACGCCAGTAAGTTTTGGTTTTTTGTTTTTGTTTTGGGTTGAGGCTCGTATTAACCCCCAAGATTAGGAATCTTAGGCATCCTTGGATCCACCAAGAATATCGCCGCTAAGGATTCTAAAACCTTCGCTAAAGAGATCGGTAAATATATCGACTCTAAAGATCAAAAGCGGGGCGATAAGAAAGATAAGAAGAAGACTAAGAACAAGGAGAAGAGCCTCATGGATAAAGTTAGAAATGCTGCTGGCACATCTGGCAGAAGCAAGGATAAGGATAACCGGCAAGACCCCGATGCTCCTACGTTATGGCCTCTTATTCGACAGGTCAATGTCCGTTGTCCTGCCGCAGCGTTATCCACTGGTGCAGTATTGGTCGACTTACCAGGTATATGGCTTTCATGGAAGACCTACATAGCAGCTGATTCAGACTTTTATCACTAGGTGTGGCCGATGCAAATGCTGCGCGAAATAATATCGCGAAGGATTATATGAAAAAGTGCGATTGTATTTGGATTTTAGCTCCTATTACCAGAGCTGTCGATGATAAAACAGCTCGAGGTAGGTGAAGAGCGATGTAATGTGATCTGAATTTCTCTTAACTCATCGCCTACAGATTTACTCGGGGATGCATTCAAGATGCAGCTTATGAGTGAGTGCTCTTCTGTTTCTTTCCCAGCTCCTTTCCGGATTACTTATCAACGTAAATAGTGGGTATGTGATACAGCTGTCCTTGCGCTGGAGAATCTGCTCACATTTCTGTGCAATGTTCGCCGTCCAGATGGCAAGTAAGTGCATTCTTTATTAAGTGCTTGCGAAGACAAGACTAATAAAACTCAACCGCAGCTATGATGATCATGCCATTACGTTCATCGGTGAGTAATCCTGCCAAGATGCACATAGTACACATTGGGCTAATCTAGTGCAGCGAGCAAAACCGATGATATCTCCTGTTCGGAGGTTATCTGTGCTCTCAATCTAGAAGATGATCCCGAACTTGAAGCCATCGAAGAACGGTTGGACACGGCCAGCGAAGAATCATCAGCATGGAAGAAAAAGAAGTCGACGGCCGAAAAATTAGCCAAAGGTTTGTAACGGGTTCTGGGCCCATAAAAACCTTCTCTAATTCATTTTTATAGGGGTCGAATTTGAACTGAAAGGCGTTCGCAAGTATCTCCGTGAATACGAGGCGCATCTTGATGCTTTGAAGAATGGAAAGTCTTTTACCCCCACTCTGACTGCACCTTCGAATAAGAAAGATTCTAAAACGCGAGGCAAGAAGCGGAAGAACTCGGGAAAGGCTAAGAAAGGTTCCCCGAAACGCAGGCGAAATTCTCCTGGGCTGAGCGATGATGATGACGGTTTCGTAGACTCGGATGATTCTAGTGCCAGTGATGAAGATAATAGCAGTGAAGACAACAGTGATGAAGATTCTGACAAAGATTCGGGATCTGAAGGCAGTTCTGCTTCAGAGTCAGACGACGACCTCATCGAAAACGAGGAAGGCGAGGTTACTGAGGAAATTCTCGAGGAAAAGATCAAGACGACAAAGTCTTCTATTAAATCTTTGCGCGAGACTCTCAGCGACGCCCGGAAACAAAAGAAAGAGGCTATCGACAACCTTTCCACACTTGCTAAGACAATCGCGAAAGCGCAGAAAGAAAAGAACGCTTTCTGTTCTATAAAACGATCAGAGGTATTGTTCAACTTGTACCATCAAGGAATGCGCCCATTGATACTTTTTTCAGTTTTCTCGTGATGTGCTGAAAGAAGATTTCCGTATTGGGCTCAAGGATCTCGACGGTTAGCATTCTGAAAATACACCTAGCAATTCCATTGATGTCAGTACAGATGCTGCAGCAGAAGAGCGAAACCCCGATACTTTTAACCCCAGTGTCAATCTTAGAGGTGAGTGATTGTCGCATATACATATGTAGCTCAGCCAGTCAACACTGTTTCCTTCAGACTATGACTCGATTGACTTACCTGTTTTTACTTGCTCGAGTCGAGATTACGTTAGGCTAAAGGGTACGATGGGGCTCTTTTCTTGCAGAACCTTTTCTTTCTAAATATATTTGCAGGCCAAGTAAAGGGCGACGGTGAACCCAGCTGCTTTTCCAATATTAAAGATACTGGAATCCCTGAGGTGCAACAATGGTGCCACCAGCTCACAATTTCTTCTCGGGAACGTGCTGCGAAGAACTTCCTTGCACATTTGAAGACTTTCGCCACGTCCATCCAATCTTATGTACAAGGGATTGGTAATGTGACTGCAGTAGATCGTGAATCGTTGCGACAACAATGGGAATCCAGTGGTCTTGAACAGGACGATAACAACGAGGAGGATGATCCGTACGGATTTGGGATTTCTAGAGACCCATTCGACGCTATTCTTGGAGGACTAGGCGGAGGCCTAGGAGCTGGTCTGTACGCCCTCCGGAAACCTGCACCGAAGGTCGATGCGTATGGACATCTTGTTGGTGTTACTCCGCGTCTCTGCAAGGTTCGCCTTATAGTCACAATATGATTCTTTTCGTGCTCTCTGATCCACATGACCTATTTAGGAGTTCGGCAAAATGGTTGACAATAGCGTAGAAGAACTGCAGCAACTATTCAAGAATGGACTGGAGGATAAGTGTAAGGTTGGCGCAGCAAATGTAACTTATTCACTAGGATCATTATCATCTTACAACACTGATGAAGTATCCATCAGGCGGCCGATGCTGCGATTCCGACTGTTGAGGAATTCGCAAGTTCTATGCATTGGGGAACATATCGAGCCAGTGAGCCTAGATTATGCCGATTTTCGGAATATGTATGTTAAATCCTGTTTTAAGCCCTTCGCCGTCATGGAAGTTGGCGTCGTGATCTCAACATAGAGCTAGTTACTCCGTTTACTCGAAATATTGCCCATTCGTGGAGCAAGGTTTTCGAGTCGGATCTTTTTGCGCCATTCGAAGCGGCGGCAATGTCCACTATCAATAAGCTGCTGAAGGACGTTGAGGATTCGGCCGCACCTGGACTAAAAGACCGTGCTAAGCTGCAAGGGGAGCTATGTCTCGAGGAAGCGCGCGTGGCGCTTACAAAATCAATGGAAGTTGTTCGAGAAACAATGAATAGCGAACAGAAGGAAGTTTCCCGATGCATGGCGCCGCACGTTCAAGCCCAGCTTGTTGAAGGATATGATAGAGCCATGGAGGAAAGAGGAAAAGGAAGTGTAGCCCGGCAGAAAGTAGGTTGACGTCCCTTTCTCAATCCTTTACATCCCAACTCACGTCAACTTATTTTCAGACCTACTTCCGTGGCTTTATCCAACAATGCAAAGATGATATTTTCGACGATGGAGCAAATGTTGTGATGGACCGTTTGACCAACGCCGCGCAAGCTGTAGGAAAAGCTCTCGATGACGCGCTAGGGAAACTTGCTCAAAAGGCGAGTTCTCAGTTGGCTATTCTCTTAGAATGGAAATCTGATGGAGACACTTCCAGATTGAAGTTAGCCTTGCCGTCCTTTGGGAAGGTACTAGAGACGATCCGACGCAAATCAGAGCTCGTCAAGAGGTCATCGATGTCGTGACCAATGTTCAGCATCAAATATATTACTGGACGCAAGCTCGAGAAGCAAGAGCGCAGATTCTAGTAGATGCTGATGTGATTATGAATTGACTGCTGAGATTTGCATGGACTTCGTATAGGCTTCCAAGTTCAAAGCGTTTCCGTCACTTTGTTATAATTTATGTAAATACCGGTTAACATTGGTACTAATCAAAGTTACAGTTCTAATAGCTTTCGATAGGGCTATATAATGTACACAATAGAAAGCATTGATTCGTAAATAAAGGGAACAACTGCGAGTCGGGAATCGTAGAGGAAGCTGGGGCATGAAAGTCGTTGAAATCATGAAGTCGAGATATTGTATGATGCTGGAGAAAAAATATCGCGAATATTGACTCCGAGTCGAGAGCGAATAGTTTTAGACACGATAGATAGGTCGGCCGTGTTTGTCGACTTCGCCACCAGTCTGTGCATCAACATATCGGGGCCTACGGGAGAAGCCCATGAAACCCCAGGTCGATCTGTTCGACTTGAATCGATAGGGTGTCCTTGGTGCAAGGCCAAAGAAGCGTCGCATGCGCTCGCCGAATGTCATATGATAATGATGATGATGACCTCCATAGCCATAGCTGGGCTGCGTCTGGAAGGTCGATTAATTGGTGAGCAAGAACCAAAACTACAAGACGGTGTACTACATACCATGACTACAGGTGCAGCAGGTACTATTTGTGGGGCCCTATGATAATAATTAGCTCACGGCTGGCTACTGTCATGGGTAGGAAAACATACATCATGCCGACTGGTTGGGCATAATACTCACTCCCCATTGGATATGTTGGTTGATGATGGTGTCCGTGGTGAGAACTCGTAGTGTAGACAACTGGTTGTCCGTGGGGGGCGTAAGATCCTTGAGGTGGATAATATGACATTTAAAAAGATTCGCTATATGGATTGGGAAACGGCAATATTGAATGACTGATGAAGAGGAAAGGAAGAATACACAGGGTGCTTATGTACACAAGATTTTAAGCGAAGGGTAGGTTGAAGCTGTGTTGCTGATCTGGTTTGGAACTTGTTTGCGACTGCACTGCCCGGCAATCACGAGCAAGGAGGATCAAAATGTTTCGTCTCGAGCCAATAGACTTGTAATCTGTCATTCTAACTACTACAGACATGAATAAGTAGAGATAGTTGCACATCGCATATCGTCCTGCTTAACAACTTCGGGATCACTACTCGATTAGTGAGCATTGCTCACCATGTTCTGCCTACTCGTCACATCATAGCTGCACCGACAGCGGGCAACTTCACGTAAAAGCATTATAGTTCCTGTTATCAGACTCGTCACCGGTCACCTAAGAATCCGCTCAATGCTCAATAGGATAAGTAATGCATTTCTACTCTAAATCTTGAAAATCCCCTTCATCCAGGTCATGGGGCTGAAGATTACATCAGAATTAGTCTCTTTAAGCTGCAGGACGATAGGACGATAAACATCAGCGGCAATGGCACACTCACTTCTTTCGGTTCCTCGTCTTCGCCGTATTGCATTGTGTAGTCAATATGGCTTACGACAGTTTCCAGTGAGTCAGGATTGCTAAGATCTAACGGAAGAAAAGATACAAGAGGATGGTCCTCGATCTGAATCAATGGTAGGACAGCAACTAGTGATGAGCATAACATTAGTAGGAGAAAATACACACATACCAACTGAACAATGGCTTGATTTAGAGCGTGAAACCTAGGGTTTTGTACATTTTCTTCTTGCCCTCTTACCGAAGCCAAAAGAAGTGGGTCTGGATCAAGAAATCTGTAAGAAGAGAGGCTTCAGTCTCCCCTCGTTCCAAATTAAAATCAAAGAAAAAAAAGGATCAAGTGAAATATAAGAAGTCGACAGTTGAAAGTGAAGTAGGTTAGATAAAATTTGAGAAGAAATGCAACTCACCGTGCAATATCTTTCCGAGCTCGCAAGCCATTTCTTCCGCTAGCTTTATCTTCTGGGTTCGATGTCACCAAATCCATCTTGGACATGATATTAATCCAAGGAATCTCGAGATTCACCATTGCTGACATTGCCGATAGAACACCACTGATCAAATGAAAGAAGTTAAAAAATAGAAGAGATAATATGCAGCCAGAGTCGAACCTGAAAAATTTGTAGCGATCTTCCATAAATTGCGATTCTATGAGATACGCTGCGCAGGTCCGAATTCCCATCCGGTTCAGATTTTGTACAAGCGTAGGCAAGAAAGGATGGTGCGTGTATAGCTCAATCTGCCCTGTCAACGTTTCAGCATAAGGAGCAGACAGGGGATTCTTTACTGAATTAACCTGGACAGTCAATGATAAGATAATCGTCTTCGAAGCCTCCTAGCTCCTCCTCCAGCCAATCCATATTCTGCAGCAAATACCTATCTCCCAGTACAAATTAGTATTAGTTCTCTACATCATCATGGCTAGATCCACTCACTCACTCAAAGCAATACACTAATCCTCCATTCGGGCCATACTGCAGCTCGCCCATCACGTCTTCAAGGCTGACCAGATCCTTGATATCAATTACGGGTTCGTATTCAAAACTGGTTGGAGCGGCTGCTGGGTCGAGATTGACCAAATGTCCGGTTCGTTTAGATGCATGTAGATGCGTCAAGAAAGCGCCACTGAATGTTGATTTTCCTGCACCAGCGGGACCTGTAACTAATACCGCATATCGCATGGAGGACAGTTCAAGGTCGGACACAAGGAGGCGATTATTGGATGTATACTCTGATTGAATCCCTCGGATTCGGATGAGCGTTGGAAGTTATCGCAGGTCGGACTCCGGCTCAGTGAACAAATGATACAGTCATCCACCGACCAGTGACTCGGCATCACCCAGTGATCCATATGCATTTCCTGCATATAAATCGTCCTGAAATAACGCGATGCTTTTTGCATAAATTCTATCTATATGTCTGTAACATATTTTGAATCTAATTCGCCTTCATTGTTGTGCTATCGCTCGTTAAGGTTGCAAAATGGCACCCGGCCAGAAATTTTGGACCTTTGGACCTATGTAAGGGTTTCAAAAATGATTGGATCAATACACATTTAATAGTCTTGCGTCACTGGGCGGTGTCACGAATCACTGGTCTTGAGCTCGAGTCTCTCGACAGTTCAGCATTTTTTTTTACGTACAGAAGGGTGGATAGCCTCAAAATTTTCAACGCACACTTCAGATGTTCAACTTTATGGATTCATAATTTCTTTGATAAAAATATGAGTTCTCAAATTATGATATTAAATTTTCAAATTTGCCGTGTCACTGGACGGCGGTTAGCTGTATAATTTTCAATTGAGACCCTGCTCAAACCTGTAAAAGTTACTTTGGGCATCCGGCTTCGGCCATTTGCACTAATGACTTCAAGTCAACGTTAAGTTAATGCGATAACCCAAAACACGACTATTATGATCAAGAAAAATGCAGTATACAAGAAACTGAAATTCAAGCTATCTAGCCATTCATACCCACCTGAACTTGTCTAGGGCTGCGCACCGTAACCGTACAAGTACGGGTGTATGGGTGAATTTTACGGGTACCCGTACCGTACCGTCAGCGCTTGGGATGCAATATTTGACGGCCGTCAGAATTACGGCCGTATGCCGTATTGACCCGTACAATAACGCCCGTAATACGGGTTATACGGATAAATGAAAATTATCATTAACTCGTTGATTTTTTGTGAAGGTCGAGACACGCGAATAGTAAGATTTCCTTCTTAAGGCTCTTAGCAGAAGCGGTACAAGAGTGTGGACTTTTGGGTTGCCTAAACACCTTGGCTCTCTCTCCTCTACCTCGCTTCTCATCAATCTTTGGTCATCTACGCCTTAATGTACCCTCATAAGTCCAATAAAATTCACGAAAAGCACCGACAAAGGTACTAGTACCACTATCTGTATAATTATCTCCTTGGAAGTAGGTAAAGATTGTGTCTCATCATGTTCCTTTTATTTGTTGCTGGCCAAGCTGCTGTGCTAATCATCCGTTGCAGGATCCTCCTTGAATTTATCAAGTAGCTTGCTTGTAAATTTCTTTGGTGTGCCTTTGCACCCCCCTGTTGCTGGATTTCAAATTTTGGTAAATATCTATCTCTGCTTCAAAAGAAAACACACTAATCCATTTTGCACTTCACTCAGGTCCTTACCAATTTATCTTGGCTAGAATCCCTGATTTTTTCATGGTGTTTAGGAGGAAAAGGTGGCATGTATGAAGATTTATAAAGAGGTTTGATTTTTTGCATAATTAAACAAGACAATGCCCTCATTACTCCATCCAGATTCCACCAACTCTCAATCCTGATCTTTCTAGCATTCAAACCATGGGCCAGCATATTCTGTCTCTGTTCTTTCACATTAGATGCTCATGATCAATTTTCAGACATTATATCAGCTCCAAAGGCATATCTGCACACACACAAATCCAATGTACATATTTGCCCAGTACTAATTGCCTCATCAACCAAGACTGTTGCAACTTGGGGTCCCACTTGGTTTCTCTCAATCTTGTTGGTTGTTGGTGTCCTGATTATTTTAGCAGCAGCACTCCTTGCTTTTGGCAGTTTGATCAATCCAAATTTGTTACAAACAGTTGTCTTGTTCACTTATTTCATATTTTGCTAGAAAAGTCTACCCATATATATGGCTGTATACCCATTTTTTGGCCTGTACCATACTGTCAAGGAATTTGAACTAAGCTATACAGTACAGGTGACAGTTGAATAAACCTGTATTGTACCCATACATTATATGGCTGGACCTGTAATATAGTATGGTATGCAGCCCTAAACTTGTCCTACTGATTTGTCACTGAAGACATTAACAGTGTACTATTAGCTCAGATCCCTTAACAAGTTAGGAGGGATGCATATGGAGCTGAGACCATCTTGGACTTGAACATTTGGCAAACTTGCTGGGCAATGTCTTCAATGCTCCTACAGTGCACCAACTTCCTGCCATCAAAGTGATATGTGGGGAAAGTGCTTTGAAGTTTGCAGAGTATTTTGATGGACATCAATGAATCTATGCCAATAGAAATTAGTTTAGTCTTTGCATCACACAAATCTGAATAATTGGCCTTTGAATGGTTGTGATCAAGAGAAGTGCCAGTGTGTGCTATTGTTGTACATCATGGAGGCAGCTATACTTTGTCTTTTATCTTTAGGTAGTGCAACTGCTATTGTGGGATGGTTGTTCAAGATTTCAAGATGGACTTGGCAGAAATGTATCCCCTTCACATGGGCAATCATTCATACAGGTTCTGTATCCTGAATTGCATAAACATCTGAGAGCACACTGTTCCCAGTCTCCACCAGGATAATGTCACAGAAAACCTTGCATAGTTGGAGGTTGTCATCCATTCCTAAAATGACTTCCATGCTTTCCATCATATTGCATAAGAAAGTGTTCTCCATGCCACTCTGTAGATTGACTAAAAAGCCAGCAATGTGAATGAGGGTGTTCTGAATACCAGGTTTCCACAAAATACACTGCTCTTGACAGAATTGCTCAGGATGCCAAATTTTGTGATGCTTTTCATCACACAATTACAACTATGGGTGACCAAGTGTTTGAACTATTTTGACCATTTTGAAAATTAAAGAATGTTCCTGTGCTCTTACCCCTTAGACATTTGCTATACTCATGTTTGGCCTTCTAATTGACATGAATATATTTTTTGTTTATGGATGAATTGTGATGAACAAGTATAGGAGTATTTCTGTTTCTCAGAGTTGTGAATTTAGGGTGTTTGAATTGATTGTTGCAGCATTGTCATGATGGATTTTGGCACTCCAAATGGCAGCATAGCAGCACTACAAGTGCAAGTTGAGCACAAAACTGACTGCTCTTCACCTTTCATTGTTTGAGCACAAATACACAATAAATTCATTTTAAAGACTACAGTGTACCAGCACTCCTTGTCACAGTGTCACTCCCTGGCACAGTATGCTGTAACTTTCTCACCACTCCATCTCTGGTCTTCAAATTTGGTACACAGTTGCTCATGTATGGAATCTATGTTTAGTATAAAAGTGGGAATATTCAGGCAAGATCTGGAGAAAATATCTTGATGTATACATTAAATCATGCAAAAAACAGAGTTTGATGGTTTTTATTTCCCCAATTGTATGCCTTCCACAATGAGTATGATCCTTATGAAAAATAATACAGGTATATACCACTCCAAAATGCATGCATATCAGTTTTGAGGCAAGCAGGGCTGAGCTGAGTGAGAAATAAATTTCAAGGAATCAACAAGCATTTGAGCGTGACAGATAGTGCGCATTAATGGGACGATTGATAGGCGAGATAGGACGTGGGAATGAAAAGATAACGCATGTCACAACTGTATCAAGGAGTGAATTTCATGCTCTTCGATGCACATTCAATTTAACCACCTTCTTGACCTCCATTGGCCCTTAAAACTCTAGGTTTATTTTATATATGCCAATTGAAAAGCTCATCAAGTTTGTATTTAAGATTTATTATTTTGGACACCGTAATTCGAATTTTCAATCATCTGTGACAAGGAGTGCCAGTACACTGCCGCAGCAACGTGGAGAGCAATGCCGTTCATTGCCGAAAGTGTGATGATGTGTGACGCATATGCTGATATGCGCATATGCGTCGCGTGTACCCCAATCGTGAGCTCCCCTATTGACAGTTTATGTGTTGTACAAGCATCAGTCAATTCAAAGTCCGCTTCTTGTAGTGACTCCTAGACTCAGTAGATGGACACTTAAGCACACTCGCAGTCACGAACCCCTTTAATCCGGTGACTGGCGAGTGTTCTTTCCAACGCAACTTCGAGTACAAACCATTTTTCCTATTCTCAAACATGTCGAGACCCCCGATTAATCCCGATAAGACGGCTGCGGGAATTGCTCTTGATCCACAAACGCTTGAGCGTGTCATTCCGGAATCGCGACGTCCAGATGGAACGTACGTGTTTTATTTCTTCCTGTACGCCATATCGAACCCCTTATAGTACATAAAGTGTCAGAAAACAGATTAAAATCCGTCCAGGATTCACTCCACAAGAGGATGTTCGCCGGTTCAGAGGCA
>JASFDH010000477.1:0-23479 GCA_036937195.1 Nidularia pulvinata
AGGTCTCGATATGAAACGTCGAGAATACTGTGCCCTATCCAAGAATGTTTCACAGTAAGTGGTACTTGCTTTTCCCTAGTGTTGAGGGATGCCTGAACAGAATCATCGTAGATATGTGCTGGAACAGATTCTGTCTGGCGAAGCAACAGAAATGGTAGTCGAAAACATCCACGAATATTTGTCTACAGTAGGAGAGAACGTACGCACTGGCAAGACCAAATTAGATGATTTTATCGTCTTTAAGGTGTGTTTCATCTTCTCAGATGTCTATTTAATGCTTTCCTGACCCATATAATAGCGTTTAGGAAAGAATCCTGAGGATTATCCAGATGCAAAAAGCCAGCCGCACGTGCAGGTTGCTCTTAGGATGAAGACAAGAGGTGGTACCGCCCGCGCTGGAGATGTCATTCCGTATGTCTTTTGCCTCGCAGAAGGCGAGGAAACGGCGAAAACGGCTCAAGCCGACCGAGCAAAGCATCCTGATGAGGTCCGCAAGGCAGGGTCTGAACTGAAGATCGGTAAAAATTCATTGTTTGTTTTCTTCCCCAACTTAGCTGACTGTATAAAGATTACGAGCATTACTTGTCTCAACAAGTACTGCCTCCGATAGAACGTCTATGTGAACCCATCGAAGGTACCGATCGAGCGCGCTTGGCTGAGTGCTTAGGTATGCTAGATTTCTTGACAAAGAATACCACATCTCTAATTCGAATCACTAAGGTCTCGATCCTCTCCGCTATCGCAGTTCCGTCTTGAATGGATCTGACGAAAGAACCTTCTCGTCTCTTGACTCTCAGATGTCAGACGCTGAACGATTCAAGGAAGCTGCCCCCTTCATTGTTCGGTGCCGTCACTGTCAGGGACAACTCCCTTTCACTCTTATCAACGAGCAAGACGTATGTATTCACATTGTGCACAGATGTCGTATACACTAACGCCGCATTCGTATTGCTAGCCCCCGTTATTATTACCTACAGGGCCAACATGTCCTGCATGCGCGAAGCCTATCACTGCTGGTAGCCTTCAAATGCAACTAGAAACTCAGATTCGAGCATTTGTCTCACAATATTACGAAGGTTGGACCGTGTGTAACGATTCTACCTGCGCGAATCGTACAAGGATGATGGGGGTGTATGGTCGGAGGTGTCTACGGAGTGGATGTCGGGGAAGAGTCTTGTTCGAGGTAAACATCCCTTACACTTTATGTGGTCTTCTTGAAGCTGATGTTGAACGCAGTACTCTGATGCTCAGTTGTACAATCAACTACGATACTTTTCTTTGCTCTTCGATGGAGAAAAGGCCATCAAAGCTGCTAAAGGCTCGACACAACTAGGTTCGTATGCTTCCCCAGCCTGATTTGAGGTCTCATTAAATAAATGATAATTTCAGAGAATATTGGGGCGGCAGTTGGCTTCAATGCCTCAGTCCTACGTGCATTGTCAGATTGTGTTGAGGAATATCTCGACCAATGTGGACGGCGATGGATTAGTCTCGGAACGATTTTCTCATACATGAAAGTGTAAGCCCTCCTTATTTAATGGAATCCCCACCAGTCCAAAATGGATGTACTCTATGTATCAAGACCTGTATTACTCTTGTCTAATGCTATGTCACATGCTGTGTACTTGCTGATCTGCTGTCGTATAAGATGGACTACGAACTGGAAGTGCTGAGAACAAGATTCATAGGGCCGCGAACAATATGATAACGAAAACGCTTACTTGATATATATGAACCCTAAAATTGACATTGATCCACTAAACCTAGGGAATTATCTCCTTACCCGACCCATAAATTCTCGTACACCTAGGCTATCATCTGTTGCATCAGATCTAGGACGAGATGGACCTTCGAAGTTCGCACTTTTTTCAGCTGCAAATCCAAAACTATTTCCCTCAGAGACTGCGTCCAAACTGGATGAGTGCTCCATCCAACTCCCATTGTGAAATGTCAGCAGCTTCTCGGCAGCGTGATATTCAATCTCGTCGACGTGTTCGTCATATCATCCATAGGACGGCAAATACTATAATAAGATTAGAGATATGGTTAGAGAAGCTGAGGTACTCCGGATGCTGCAAACATAATGAGGAGCATCGATTGATGAGCTGGGGAAGGCCACCGCTGAGTTTCATAGCTAGCATGAAACCCAGTGCCGGTGGCCCCTACAATTGCTTCATAACCAGAAGAATGCCACCGTCTCCGATGGTCGCTGGTAGGAAGTTCCTGGGCGAGGGATCCGACGATCAGCTAAATGATCCTAGAAGTGCTGGCATATTTCTTTCAGTCGGAGAAACACAACAACTCAGTGGATGCAGCTAAAAGAAAGAAGTGTTGACAGTAGAAGGGTGCACCCTTAAGCCAAGAAGGCAAAGAGCATGTTGCCAATAGAACGTGAGCATTTTTGTTTGAAATTAAAAACGATCTGTTCGTCTTGGAGGGTCCATGTCGCTAATAAAGTGGCTGAACGCCCCGTGGTTCATCTGCTCACTGTTCTGAGCCATCGTTCTCAGCGTCATTCTGGGCATGATGACTGAATCCGGGTGCTGCCAAGGCACAAGGGAATTATTTCTATTGCCCACGGAATGTTTTCAAAAGTAATGATTCATTCAAATAGTATTTGAATTTTTTTGCCTACACCAAATTATCATCAATATCCACAGCACCACCCCCCTGTGGCCGACCGAGTCGTGGATGCGAGGTATGCGCATAGATTCCCTTCCACGAGAGCCTATCAAAGCATTTATTAGAATACCAAAATAAAAGCAGCAAGCATTCAAATAGAGCATACAGTTTGTTAATGGAACCTCCTTCACCGGTGTACAGATACAAGTCATATAACATGATTCCAAGTTGCGCGCCCAGAATTGTGGCAAGAAGAACACACCATGCCCAATAATGACTATCGATACGTACATCACCTAATGAGAAATATGATACGGGAAGAAAAAGGCACTCACTTCCGCATAGTGTACACTTGCCGCCCATATCCAACCATCGAAGTGAGGGCTCGCGGTCCGAAGTCGCGGGCAGGATTCAGGGCGAAACCTACATAAAATAGAAAATTAGATTGCTTTGGCTACATACAGGATATGTTTAAAGAAGTTGGGGCAGATTCGACATCGTAAGCGTAGGGACTGGTTTTCGATCCAGCCTCTAAAATGGTATGAGAGGGGGCACTTACCAGTCTGCATCCCCAAACATGTAGCAATGCCGAGCACCAAAAACCAGACACCAACAGGAATGAGCCCGGGCGGAAGTTGATTACGCTTCTGGTCTGAAATTGCTACGATCCCGAAGACTAGGATTGCGGATGCGACGAACTCGGCAAAGAAGCATGAGGCGGTGGTCATGTACGAGAGCTAGAGGAGGTGCGAGAGGTCATATAAGTCTCAAAGTAGACAGTAAGTGACAAGAGAAGATCGTACAGGTACTGTCCCGAAGAGACCCGCTGTTTTCATGGTCCTGATCCCTGGACCTCCTTCGACGAGATCGATGGCATGGATGTAATTCGCATAGATGATTGCGGCCCCCACGGTAGCGCCGAGGATCTGTGCGACAATGTAACCTGGGACTTTGCGCCACGGAAAGGAACGCATGGTCGCGAATGCAAGCGTTATCTAGATTTCGTTTCTGGTGAGATTGGGATTACATGTACGCAGGGGAATGCCTACAGCTGGATTTATGTGCCCGCCTGATACCCAGACGCCCATCGCCACAGCTATAGTGAAATGTTAGATATGTGAATGACGAGAGGAACTGTAGGAATTAGCTCACCAGTGGCCCATCCGAGACTCAGAGAAGCCCAGTCCTATAATTACGCAGGTTAGGGACGCGTTTATAGCATACATAGTAGCCAATAAGGACTTACACCTCTAGGTAACGTCGACACATTCGGATTGGAGCTAAGGACAACCTGGCAATTCACCCCGATGCCGAAGATGACAAGGATCATAGTTCCAAAGAATTCGGCGGCATACTCCATGAAGGCAGATCTGTTATGGGTGTGAGCACCAGTAACCCTGATGGATGTAAGCAGGAAGGAGAGGCATACCGATACTTCAATATACGATTCGCATGAAGAATCTTGTCGCTCTCCTCGAGCACAGGAAGAATGCACCCGTTTTCTGTGACATGGACGCTGGGTAAGATGCTTGTTTCACTGACGCGTTTTACTAGGGTAGGAGACGACATGACGGGGTGGAAGAGATAGGACGGGTCCTGAAAGCGGGAAGAGAAGCACTGAGCGATGTGAGGTTGGAAGCCTGCATGCGCCCACGCTTATATACCAGATAATGCGCCCTTGGCGATGCTGTGTCTGGAAGGTTTGACCGGCTGCTACGTGTACAATAAGGATATGAGCGGCCACTGGGCGTATAATGGGGATTTGAACGGCCATTGAGTGTACAATGAAGATGCGCCTGCAGAAGCTAGAAGTGCGGAGATATCACGCATCCCAGATGAGTCTGGAAAACTTCAAATTATCTAGAAATGAAGTGATTCATTTTAGATTTCCTGGAAAGGGACTGTAAGAAAGCGCTACACGAGGTTTATGAAACGAGAGGCGAAGACGTTGGTATGGGGGAAACATACCTGCTTTGGACTGAAATCTTTTAATTTTTGTAACTAAGCGCCGCGCCCACCCATCAACCTGTAGCTCATCAGTGATGTATCCGACCGTTGAGTACAGAGCTTCGAATCAATAACCAGGGAAGATAAATGGTGCCGGGAATTACTACTCAGATATGAGAATTCCTGAAAATCGAAGGGACACAATCTATGTTTTCCCATACGCAGATTGTAGTCGTCCACAGGAATGCGGGGAAGCGAGAACGAAAACGATCCCGAGCGTATTCTAGACACTTAACGGCCGTCTTCAAAAATCGCGCTCAGGGATTCTAATTCCGGTCCGAAGAGATGAACAATTGACCATGCCCTTGACAAAAGTCGTCAAGGGCCGTAAGTGTGCGAAAACGTAATAGTCGGTACCTGTAATTCGCAAGAACTTAAATTGTTAACTAACAAGCAATGAAGTCGAGGAACTTACTGGTGGTGGTTCGTGAGAAGTTGGATTACTCTTGATTCAGCAATACTCCCTTCATAGTAGGTTTATAGCGGCGGACGTGAACAAAAGATCTTTCATCTGGAGAATCGAGGTGGCGAAGTCAGACGATCTGGACTCAAAGTGAGTGTCAGTGCACATAGGTACACATACCTTCTTCCATGGCTATCATCACTCCAGATTCCATATTGTACACATGGTCCATCGATTCTTGACCAAGCAGTGTAGGGTGAAGGACGGCACGGAGAATATTAGAACCTTGGTGTTGGTCCTTGGCTGTCCCTTGCACAGAGTCCAGAATGCATGCGATAGCATGGATGAAAAACATATATGCATCCCAGATGCGAAGGATTGCTGAAGAATATCTGTGAGGGTCAAAAGAGGGTGTGTCAAAGCATTGACCAGGAACATCCGCAGTGACGTTAGTAGACAATAGTTCGAGCTGAGTTCAAGTGACTTGACGAAAATAAGAATTGTTTCGAGTCATTTTTGCAATAATTTTGCATCCTACAGCAGAATAGCGAATTCTGGAGACTATATTCTTAGAAAGATTCTAGTAACCCAGTTGGAAGAAGTAATATAAATGGCATCGACAAAGTTGACGGACATCTGCCGGCACGCCGCACGTGGCTGCGGCCTTTTGGACAATATGCCTAGTCTCTCAGGGATGCATCCAGCTCATTACTTCACCGTGCAGAACATGAGCTTTACCACTACTACCACTAGCATCATATAACTCCCTAAAATTTTTTTTTTACATCTCTCTCCGAATACTCTTGAATCATGCCAGGGTCATTCATGCTGTCGCGAAGGATTTGGAGAGATTACAGCTTTCTGCAGGTGAAGAACAGGCTTCTACGTCATTGAATTTGCCATCTCTGGGGTCAGTTGGTTCAGGACCACACGGAATCCTGGCTTCGAAAGTGTTATGTTCGAGTCTGTGACGGAGTGAAGATCCTTTTCTACAGTGCACGAATGTTGGTACGTTCATCTACACTCGGGTCAGCTCCATCATCTTTGTTTATTACTTAACTTACCGATATCTGCTTACAGTGTCTTATTGCGAAGGTGATTTCCCGGGAAATGCGCGTCGAATGGAGCTAATGTATCTCATTGGCAGTACTTCTCCCCGGAATGTCAGAAACAGCACTAGAAGAAACATTGCTCCGACTGCAAAAATGCTTATCTAGCTCCTGACTGGGAGCCTGAATATTTTCGTTAGAAGAGATCGCCACAGCTCTGCACTGAAGGGGAGGGCAAACCAGGAAGACATTACTGGGAGAGTACAGGGTCAGGATGTGGAGCGATGTCTCTGCCATCGATGGACCGAATCTGTCTAGGCATGATCCAGAAATATCGTCGTCCGTATTGCTTATCCACTCATAACTTCGCCATTTAGCGCAATCTCATCGAGACAGTTAATTTGTTCCTAGACAGTTACGCTGGAAACATAGACTTCCTCCTCCATGACTTGAACACGATGTCTTCGAATCATAGCGTAATTATTCTCTATGTCCTTGTCTGCAGTAACCTCGACGTCAATTCCGCCGCCGAACTTGCTACCCACCTCATGTATTCAACAGTACTCACAGCTTCGATGTCCATCGCCTTCTATCATGATATCGAAGCCATCTATGCATCCTTCGATGGCTGTGACATGCCTAGGAGAATATAGATAAAGCATGGGACACACCCTTCCCCACAGCGGACGATGGCATTCTGCTACGGTTCGGAATGGACACTACTCACTTGACTGAGCCTAATCGGTACGTCTCCCAGAGTTCGTTGCAATTTTCTAACTATAATTAACTAATTCGCATTAGGACAATGCTCGGCACTAAAGGCGAGTGGTTGACGAAACACAGCGCAAACCCACTCTTTGGCTTAGACCGCGAGTCCGGCAAAGCCCACGGTACCGTTCCAACCGACATCTACAGCTACCTCTTCTTCCACGTCAAAGACGAGCTGGTGAAGTTTGCCTCTCGAGCACGCACATTCAATATGGGCATCACAATGCCCAGCACTGACACCATGACGCTTCCAGCGCGGATTCCTGAAAGGAAAGTGGCGCCGTTCGGAGCTGGATGCTTTGATAGGATTAATCTAGGGCAGTTAGTCGACGCCTCCAAGAAACTCATCTCCTGACCTGCTCACGAAGTGGGTCCCGCTGTTGAATAAGAGCAACCTACACACCGCTATATTAGTTTATTTCAGGGAATAGCAGGAGAAGGAACCTGAGGCGATACCGGATAACGCCCCTTGCCAGGTGAAGAAAGATTTGTTGGCGAAGACGTCGAAGTTCTTGGCAAGTCTCTATTTTGGCCGTGCTTGCTTGTACTTAATCTGATCTCACGAATGCAGGGCGTTGACCCAGAGAAAATCCAGATCGAGGGCAGCAATTCCCCAAGCTTTATAATATCGTATATTCCCTTGGCGCGTTCTATGACTTAATGCGTCTTTTCTTTTCGCACCTGTTCAAGACGAACACGCATTTGTATGAGAGTCTTGCTGGTCTAAAGCTGTGGGACAAGAATTGTATCCAACTAAGAGTAGGCCCCTTGAACACCTGCTTGAGATGTTACTCAGACTGATGACCATATATAGCGTTTGGGTCTTTCATTTACTGATGAGAAACTGAAGCCGCGTAAGCTGACTAAGAAAGAGTTTTATAGCTTTTGTGAGCTCTAAGTACTGCTTTCTTCTACTTCTGTTCCACCCCTGATGCGTTCTTCACAGTCTTGCTTGGGAGTGCAGACCTAATACTGGTCTTCGCCGAGTACGGAATTGCCTAATTCACAATACTCTTCTGTCCACTGGATCTGTTACAAATCCAGCTGTATACATTGTGCAGTGGCTGAATATTGATTGCTTATTTTTGATCGCAGTGGCTGTTGAGCATCAACATCTCATCGGTGGATTATCATCACTTCCCCACATCTCAGGGGCCCTGTACCTCAAACACCATCACAACACAGCACATCGGTGCAATGTGTATGACAATTGTGTCGTTCTACAAGCCCCCTTTCAACACAGTTCCCAACGCTAACGGAAGCTTCTCCGCCTACACGTGCCTAACAAACTTCTTGGTTATACAGCGCCAGGAAATACTAACTGTAGGCTCTTCCTACTTATACGTAACGTGTTCGCCCGAATATCCGCCTCCGCGGACGGCCATCGAAGTTTGTTATGATCTGGAAACAAGGAAGCTTTAGCAACCATCGTCTTCCTTAAAATCAAAGCTGTTGGTTTCCGCTCTGGCGTACAGCTCGCTGTGCGTCCTACTTCCACCTAGCACGCCGCGTCGACGAGCAACTGCAGACATGAACGCTGACCTCTTGTACTACCGAGCCGTACTCACCCGGATCAAGAGCCAGAAGAGCCTCATTATAGGTCGCAGTGGCAGGAAGACGAGCATAATCGCGCTGCAGAAGTTCTTAACATATGGCCTGGGTTCAGCTGCTAATGGGAAACCACTCATGGAAGTGCCTTGTGCCAACACTACGGGCCATGGAGTGGAGGGATGTATGAATACGGGCGTGTTGCGTTGTTCCAGGGTGAGACCTGATGTTCACAACTTGCAGTAGCGGCCTGCTAACACATGTGCGTGCCCAACACACAGTGTGCTCTTGTCAAAGTAAGGCTTCACTAGAAAATAGAGTTCACTCTACTCATGGGCGTGGTTTAGTACTGCTCCGGACGCTGTCAGAGGCAGCACTGGTTTAAACACCGACACGATTGCGAGCATCCCTTCCTCGACGCAGACTGGCAACCGAACTGGCTCGTTGAAAACCGACCGCCGGTATTCTCTTTGCGAGTGGCTTTGACGCGACGTCCTGCCAGTCGTCTTTGGGGGAATTTTGCTGCGTACGACATTCTGCAACTCAACCATACTGAAGGCCTCGATGCGGCGGAGTCTGACTTCAAATTTTGTTTCTCTGGTCGGCCCCATTCTTTTTGTCACTTGTGCGTCTTCTCACCTATTTGTCAGCCGTCGAAGACATTCGAAACCTCGTCAAGACTGTTAACTCTCTTCCTAAGGATTTTCGCGGGAAATGCGACATTCTCCTGAACAACGAAGACGCCATTGTCGTGAACCGCAATCTCGTCATCCTCTACGCACTCCTCGCGGCAGGCCCCACCATTGAAGAGTCAGCAGAACTCGCCACGCATCTCATGTACTCCATCGCCCTCCAACCGGCAGGCGCAGCGTACCTGCGCCGCTGCGTGCATAAGATCTACGGCGAAGGACCGCATGACGGCGACATGTCGTTCTACAGCTGCTTGAAGACGCGCGGGCGTGGTAAGCTCTATTCCACACAGACGACGGCGGCGATCAAGCGCCCAAGGGAGATGTTTTTCTCGTCGTATGAGTTTCCGAAGGCGAAGAAGAGCGTGCATGCGACGTTCCTCGATCCTGTGCGTGAAGATGACAGACAGCGGATGCTGGATGGGTTGAAGCCCGGCCATCGACTCGCGCTGACGCGCTTTTGGCACACGGGCATTCTGATTCCTTACTCGATGGGCGTTACCACGTTCAGCCAGCCTAACAGGTATATTTCATACTATGCGGCTTATACTTCATCTCATGTATGGTTCAACCAGGCTTCTCTTCTCCTGCCTCGGCGAGTGGCTAGGCCCAGACGATGGCAGCCCCCTGCACGGCTGGGACACTTCCGCCGTCCAAGACTCGGGGCGCAAATACGGGCTCGACCCTGCCGACATCTTCGGCTGCCTCTTCTTCCACGTGCGCGACGAGCTGCGCGAGTTCGCTGCGCGCATGAAGGACTTCAGCATTGACATCCACTTCGCGCAGTACAATGCGCGCGTCCTCTCACGGGGCATCGCGTCGGGGGTCCTGCCTGCATTTTCGAACGCGTGCTTCGACCGCGTGGACACGGCTGATATGGTGGACCAGGTAGGCGTGCGGGATTGCTTGGCCGAGTGGGGCCCGCTGCTGAGGAGGGACAACCCGCACGCGACGATCTTGATGCACTCGAAGAGCTGGCATGTGGGCCAGCCACATGCGACGGCGCGGTATAATCCGAATATAATGGAGCTCCTGCGAAAGAGATGTCGCGGTATCTCTGGCTTGGTTGATATTTTTTTATCTTACTCGCCGATCCGAACTTGTCTTTACTTACGCTGGTTGATTGAACAGGAGGCGCGGTTCAAGGCCGGCCTGACACTTGGGCAGCACTCTCCGTTCCTGCTCCGCTTGATCGAGTCCATGGATGCATTTGTGGATCATGAAGAGGCGTTCTTGGAGTACCTGAGCAGCAAGCACGTCGAGTCGGCTTCGGAGAGCCAGGGCTTGCGCCTGCGGGAGTCAAATCACGTGCATCCGAAGGTGCATTCCGGCCGTCTTCTCGCATTTAACTTCATAGCTAACCGGAAAGTCTTTGTTTACAGAGGCTAGGGGTCCCACTGCACGCGCACCAGCAGAAGCTTCCGGATCTCTCAAAACACGAGTTTTATGACCTCTGTATGTTTCCTTCTTTGCTCCGTCCTGCTATCCACAACGCTAATTTTGACGCCCCGACTGGGCACTACCTTCAGTCACACTGGGCGGTGCCGACTTCTTGGTGCGCTTCTTCGAATTCGAACCCTCTCCGCAGGGGTGGGACTGGGCCGGGGGCAATGAGGATGGGCTAGACGCAGTTCGTAATTACACAAGGTTCTTGGTTCTTGGGCTCGCGGACTGATGCCTCTTCAAGGCAACCCGGTCGGGATCGTCCGCTGGGCTGCTTCCTTCATCGCATAAGGAGGACGTGTACCTGTTTAATGTTGCGTGCCAAAGGAGAGACTTAGTGCAGCTACGTCATGCGCTGTTGTCGCCTTTCTCGAGCGCCAGCTGCAGTTATGATATACGTTAGCTCGTTGGGTTATACGTGTTAGCTCACCCGCCACATTACTGCATGCCACCGATATACCCGATACACTTTCGTATAACACTTACTGCTAGATAGTCTTGGGATAGTCTGGAGTCTATGGACATTCACATTATAGCCATTTCTGATACGCTTTGCATATGCTCGCATGTTTGGAGTGTGAACGGCTCTATCCCGAAAGTCAATCGCATTTTTTAGGCAACTGGTCTGGGTTACAAGTTATAAAGCCGCGGCGGTGGTATAGCAAGGGTAACGTCCGCGTGCTCTTCCCCGTGACGTCAGGCGATACGAGCCTCTCCACGCGCGTGACCCGCGCAATAAACAGCTCAGAAGCGATCCCATGCTCAAGCACAAGCTCCTGCACGCCCGCTCTCCCTCCCCACGCGCCCTTCTCCAAGAAGTCCAAATCGTGCAGTGGTATCGCCTTCGACACCAGCTTGCACGAGAGCGCGCCAAGGGACCCCTCGAGCACCGGCAGTCCTTCCTCCGTAAGCGAATAGGGTATCGAGTCAAAAGGGTGCGGGTGCAGATCAGGCCGGGAGAATTTGACGGCAACCGCGTCTTGCTCGGCCGATAGGAGGTTTACGACCATGTGTGATGCAGCGTCTGGTCGCGCTGAGTCGAGCGACGCTGCCATGCGCGAAGGTATCCGGAGCGCAAAGGTGACGAGGGGGTGGGGGTGCATGGCGATGGAGGTGAATGACGACAGCGTCGCGCCGTGGAACGCGCTTTCGGTGGTGATGGCCCTCCCGTCTGGTGGCATGAAGGATGTGACTACCGCTACGGGCTGCGCCGTCTCACGCAGCAGCGCCCTGAGCTCGTCGTGCACGCCTTTTGCGGCGGATGTGCCGGATTTATTGGCTGTACTGTAGCTGGCAGCATTGCAGAAATGGCGGGCTACATGTCGGAGGTTCTGCGCCAGTGCCCTGCATGTGGTTCGGGACATGAACGGAAGCGGTCGTTATTTACGACTGTTGATTGCTGACCTGGTTAACCATCTTGTGTAAACAAATATTTCGGGTTTGTTTCCGCGCAAAACTGCTTCCGCTTTGCTCGCTCAGCTGCAGGCTCGTGCTCATCTTCTGCACGTTCCGAGCTACAAGGCATCTCCTGAACTGGTCGCGCATACACCGGAAAGACTTCTCCCTATCACTGCGGCGTGGATCACCTGGTGCCCTGTGCACTGAAATCTGTGCCTCTTGACGCAATCCACGTAAATTCTCTCGTGCATCATGACCCAGTGCCCCACCACAAAGCATTCCATTCCCCTTGGAAATAGATATCGACAGATCTTTTGTCTGCTCGCATGACTTCATTTGCGGTTCGGTATTCCGTGTGAGATTCTCCTCGCCTATGAACCAGTATCTACCAACATTCGAATTGCAATCAATCCCATGTAAATTGCAACTCTCCAAGAAACTTAAAGGCCAGGAAAATCCTACAGAAATTATCTCTTTTACATAAGCATCCGTCCTATTGACCTGATTGAATCCATTGCTTGATGCATCCCAATTCCTTCGCCGCTGCGTGCGCATTCTCTTGCTTCTCTTGGAACTTTAATAGTTCCGCGGCAGGACCGGCATCCTGTCAGCTTCCGCTATCTCGATAAGATTGCCGCCAGCTTGCCGTCGGCTGAAACTTTTCCAGGTATCTCGCGCTTCCAGTCCCTTTTCTGGAACGGAATGACGACGGAACAGCGACTTTGCTCTGTCAGCCCCTCACTTATGGGGAGCGATTCGAGTCAGAAATATATTCCACTGGGATACGCGTTGCAAGCTTCTACAGGGGTCAAGTAGGCATGACTCCTTTCTCTCTTCCGTCCTCTTATAACGTACTGCCTGCGTAAGTAACAAATTAGCATTGGTTACCCCCCTAAAATTACAGACAGTAACGCTACTATGGACCGCACGTTCGCTGAAGACGGCGAGGCGTCCGCGACTGCCACCATCGCGTCCCCCGATCTCGAGGGCGTAGTGGTAAGATCACTGCAGGATATCCACGAGACCATCGTAGATCCTCGACTGACCACTGCGCCGCGGCCCGACGCTGACGAGCTGGATGAGGGGCTGTATCGCCAATTCAGTAATCTCGTCCGACACACGACCCGCGAGAGTCGATCGTCGCGCACTGCGTCAGGTGCAGGCCTCGATTTGGAGAAGAGGTCGTCGTCGAGGTTTAGTGAGAAGACAAAAGCGGAGGAGCCGCTCTATGTGAGTTTCTAATTCAGGATGGTCCTCCGTTCCTTCAGTTCTGACAGTGTTCAACTTGAACTGCGTGTCTAGATCGATTTCGAGGAAGGCGACCCGCGCAACCCTATAAACTTCTCGCGGCGCAAAAAATGGGCTATTACCATGCTCGCATGTTTCTCTACCCTCCTTGCATGTGAGCATCCTCCCCCCCATCCCCATCCCTGGCACAGAATATGAACAATGCTCCCCACCCCCACAGCCTCTGCGGCCTCGACATACAACATGGGTTTCCCAAGCATGACGCGCGACCTCAACTGCACGCAGTTCGAAGCGACCATCGGGCTAGCGGTGTACTGCCTGGGCTTCGGCATTGTGCCCCTCGTCACCGCTTCCTTCAGCGAGGAGTTCGGCCGGCAGCCGCTGTATGTTGGCTCGGGGATCGGGTTCTTCTTGATGTTTCTCATGATTGCCTTGTGCGTTTTCTTTCTTTTTCTGCTTTTTTCATGGGGTCGTGGAGCTAATGGGACCTTGGCATTGGAAAGGTCGAAGAATATACAGACGGTGATTGTTGCGCGATTTTTGCAGGGCGCGTTTGGCTCGACGGGGGCAACGATGGTGGGGGGCACGGTGGCGGATATTTGGTCTGCTAAAGAGTATGTGTTTTCTTTCTTCCTTTAGCCAGGACTTATTTCTGACCTCTTTGAACATTAGACGCGGCCTCCCAATGGGCCTGTTCTCAGTAGTCGCCGTTGGCGGTAACGGTATCGGACCCTTCATCGGCAGCTGGATCGAGACGAACCCAAAATTAGAATGGCGTTGGATCCAGTGGATCCAGATGATGTGCGTCCCTCACCCCCCCATAAACCCGCTTCAAGTTCTTACACTCGCTGCATTTACTGGCAACAGGGTCTGTGCACTCTACCTTGTCCTCGTCCCCCTCGTCCTCCGAGAAACGCGTTCCTCCGTCCTCCTGACTCGCATTGCGAAGAAGATCCGCAAGGAGACGGGGGACCACCGGTACCGTGCACGCGCGGAGGACGAGCGCGCGAGTTTGCGGACGTTAATTTATGTTTCGTGTACGAGGCCCGTGTGTGCGTAATTTTACTTCGTACGGTTGAGTACGAAACCGACCTTGTTTTAGATTTGATGTTCACTGAACTAGTCGTGGCGAGCTTTAGCGTACGTGTTGTTGCTTACCCTTTGAGTTGGCTGCTTATGTTTTTCGCAGTTATGGATAGGCTTCGCATGGGGCGTTACATATGTCATGGTCCAGTACGTCTACTTCTACCAACTATTTCTTTCAACGGACACTATTCTGACCTTTCACAGGTCTATCTCCGGAGTTTTCCGCGATCTGCACGACTTCACCGTCAGCCAAGTAGGCTGCGTATTCCTGACAATGCTGTGCGTTCTTCTTCTCTACCTAAACACATATTTCACTATACTGAAGGCACCCGTTTGTGTCAACAGGATCGGCAGCATTCTCGGGTTCCTATGTAACTACTACCAAGAATATCTATATAAGTAAGTCATTTCTGGTGATGCACCTGAGGCTTCACTAACGCGCATGTGGCTGCAGAAAATACTTCCCCACTCGTGGCCCGGAAGCGCGCCTGTACTCTGCATGTGCCGCTGGAATTCTCCTCCCTGTTAGCATGTTCATCTATGCTTGGTGTTCATTCAGACAAGTACATTGGATCGCGTTGGCTATAGCGATAACAGTGAGCTCTTTTGTAGTGCTCTGATGGTATAGGCTGTTAACTTCGTCACCTTGTAGTTGTACATTATGGCTACGTTTATGATTTACTTGGCTGTGTTTTCCTACCTAGCAGATTGGCAAGTTATCTTTTGTCCCTTGTCGGCTCATTTCTTGCTTACGCGACTTGCCTCCTAGCTATGGTCCATTTGCCTCCTCAGCATTGGCAGGGCAGAGCCTCGCCCGTGAGTCCCTTTCACTCTACTGGTATTATCCACAGATACTAAAATATGCCCATCCAGGAAATATTATGGCAACTGCTTTTCCTCTATTCACACACCAGATGTACGCTGCATTGGACTACAAATGGGCCAATACCCTCTTTGGCTGTCTCGCAGCTTTGATGGTGCCCATTCCCTTCGTGCGTCTGATGTTATATTTCCTTACATGCTTCAACAATCTGACGGATCCTGCGTAGATTCTTTTCTTCCATGGACCTAGTATTCGCATGCGCAGTACATTTTCTAGGATGGTCATGGAAGGACAACAATGAGTATCGAATTTATGACTTGTTTTTTTTTTCGTCTTCTTTCTCGGGCTCATGGGACTCACTCAGTCACTATAAATCTCCTTTATGTATAATATTATCGTCTGAATATGCTTTGGACTTTCAATACCCCTTAGACATTCATCCTTCGGCATTGCCGAGTCGACTCTATATCGCGCGTAGATAATAGCTTATTTACCACTAAAATAATGATGATTCGTCTTGATTTTTTTTTTTCGATAATAGAGCTCATATCTGTGAACCTATTGAAAGGACGATAGCAAGCGTAGGGAATACGAGAAAGCTACAATAAATCGGAGGTAAACGCGTAGTTAATACCATACAAATAGTTGTCCTTAAGTACATATTCTCGAGCCAAAGACTACATAATAAAGTCTAAGGCTCAATCACACCGCAGAATGATAGATGAGCGTTATTTATAGTTGTTGAATCTAGACGCGACAGTCACGTTGGTCTTTGCTCGTGCCACTCCTGTCACTGACCTGCACCAACATGAGCATTGCATAATTCAGCTTTGCCAGGCTTTCTCCTTGTTTCTTGCGCTCATCATCCACGACTCTTACGATCCTGTAATGCTTGTTTCCTTCCCATTTACCTTCAACATAACAGTTCCCGGTCTTACCAATCCCTTCGCTACCTCACCTCCTGAACAGGATGTTCCAGTTCAGGCGGAGCCGGAGCAAACTTCGTCTGACAGGCCGTTCAGGAACCGCGCCGGATTGCAGAAGATCTCTCGCAGACGCCCAAGTCCTCAATCCTTGCTTACACCAACAGCACCGATATCGAGGAAAAGAGGCTGGGAGCCCTCGTTCGCAGAACCGAGCCTCTCAACTACAACCCTGTCATCTAGCGGCTATCTTGACACACCAGCAAAGTACCGGGAAATGGCTGGGAGCTCCAATAATCATGAATACCACGAGGTCACCATGAATGATTCCGCTGAAGGTACGTGCTCCACTACCTTGCAATCGCGTTTGTGTACTGCCTCATCGCGCCTCGCGTTCTTTGCACGGCATATTTCCACACACGATACACGTGTTTTGGGTATGCGATATAAACCCGCGAGATTCTGTTCTCTGTTCCTCCCCATTCCACACGCTCTTTCGCATTTTGTTCTTCGTTCTCAACTTTTTGTGTTCCGGCCCCACCCACTTCAACCACTCACTTACTATGTCGGCCCGTCTTACCATCCTCCTCTCCATAGAAATGCCACCCCCCGCCAAACGCCGCCGCGGTCTCGCAGGCCAGATCGTTTCCACCGCTGTCAGTGCAGCCCTTATCGGCACTGCGGTGGGGCTCACGGTCTATCGCCTGTGCGTGCGCCCTCTCTCCTCTCTGAACTCTATCTTGATGCGATCGCGGTGCTCTAGCTGGAGAGATCGCGGCAAAGAGCCCGAACAGGTCATGCCTCCTCCGCCTGCGTATGAGCAGGGATCCTGGACTCCACCTGTCGAGCAGCAGCAACAACAGCCCCCACCCATCAAAGTCGCACCCCCCACTCCGCGCACGCGTAAGACTCGCCACCAGATATCGAGCAGCAAGCGGCCGGTCGCAGTCCGCAGGCCACGTGTCCGCCCGCAGACTTACACCCCTCCCCGAAACACATCGCCTGCCCTGTTCCCTCCCTCACAGCCTGAATTCAACTTTGGGCACGAGGAGGACGAGCCTGCAGATGACCAGGTCCGTATCGTGTGTTATCCTCATCCTTGTTCACAACCCTGACTGTTACTACCTGTAGATGGACTGGATCGGAGACAAATTGTCCGTGCTCATCGAGGAGGGCAAGCGGGCTCTCAACAGGGAGGTCGTCGTAATGAGCGATGCCAAGGAGGACGAGTTCGACGACGGAAGCGGTGCCTGGGAGGAAGAAGACGACTCCACCACTGCCGGACGCCCTTCAACATCCGTCTCCCGCTCTAGCTCCATTGTGCGTTCAAAGCGGCCGCGCAATATTGGCCTGCCTCCGCCGTCGTACCCATACGGCTCGCCACAGCTGTCTGCCTCCCCGCGCCGGAGCGGGTTCGATCTGCCCTCGTCGAGCTCCTCCGCCCCGCAGACAATCACGCCCCACCGGTCGCACTCGCGTGGCATCTCATCCGAGTCTGCAGTCTTCCCTTCAAGCTTCAAGGAGGACGAGGCCGCATGGGAGAGCCCTGAGCTCAGGGAGAGCATGGAGCGGGCACGCGCACGATTCTTGCAGAATCGGGGATCATAGGACTGGTTTCCTGTGGCTCGCCCTCGTTTCCTGCACAACACCTTGCATTTCTGCTTTGGAGAGATCCTTTCTGGCGGCGCCCTGATTGTACTTCACACACATAGTCGCCTTTCAACATCACGGATGTACTTCTACTCAGCACGCCGCGACTAGCTACAACTCACATACACACCTGCTTTCTTGCTGCTGTGCAGCGAGTTTTTGCAGTCGGCTTATCTTCTCATCGCCGATGCTGCACTACTCACCTGTGACATGTTGTCATTACTCGCACTACGACTTACACACAATTCGTCACCACGCACCCCTTCCATATACACACACGACCGCACCTTGGGAGCAGCTCTTTATTACGCCCTCTTCACTGCTCCCCGCATCCCTCACCCGCTCATCAACCAGCTTAGTCATCTCATCCACCAGCATATTCATCTCACCATGGGTGATCACCACCTCCACCAACCAACAGTCACCACCACCCTCACCCTACTATCACCGCCTCCACCAACCAACAGTCACACCACCAGCCGCTATCACCGCCTCCACCAACCAGCAGTCACCACCACCCTCAGTCCGCCATCACCCCACATATCCACCACATCCGCCGCCACCACAGCTCGCAGTCTATTACTGCTGCATGACCATCCCCGCTACCGGAGCCGAGCACCAGAGCTTCGGGGACCGCGGAGGGACAGTTCGAGGAAGAAGAGTAGAAGGGGGGGAGGAGGAAAGACGACGGATGCTGTAGTAGTATAGTACATATCTATTGTCAGAGAATGGGAGGAAGGGAAAGAAGTTCAATGGAATATCTATGATTTATCTTTCATCTGCGGGATTCGCCACTTATCGTTTGCCTGTCTGCTTTTAAGCCATGGATTAATCTCAACGATTTTTAAGTGGAACTCCGATTTAGCGTCTTTGCTTCCATGCTCTAACGAGTCGGCGTATCCCTGGTGTTGATAATCGCACTCTATTAATGATATAACCAGTAACTCCGGACACTTACTACGTACCCGAAGTTTCAAAATCACGCCACCGCGTTTTCCAGTCCACGGCCACAATTACTTGGTAGTCAGGGCGCCAAGGCGTCATAATTCCGTGGTACCGATGTCGAGATTACCGTTTCAAACGTTTGTTCGGATCACTGAATACCTAAAAGCCTTTCTGGCTTGAAGGTCAGAGGACCGGGGCCAACTGCTTGAGTCTTGGAGTATACCTATAATTGCCATTTCCTCGGCGGAGGATAACAGAGACCCGAGGGGGGATTCAAGCCTTAGTTTGCAGAGCATTCCTTTCAATGCATTTTACTTTGAAGGTAAAATGTATTTGTCTAAAACCCATCGCAATCCAGGATGGTTGTAGCCCTATTACATAAATAATTACTCTAGAAATTCTAATTCCCTCTAAATTTTCAGCATAGATCACTGAGTCCACGGCGAGAAAGCCACAGTTATTTCTTTTGCTCCTCCAGTTCCATGACCGCACGAGAGAATTTACTCCGCTTTCGAATGGTTGGTCCATAGTAGAACAATATCTTCAATCATATAGTCAGAAAGTGTTCGGAGATGGTGCGATGAAAACGACGTACGAAAGGTATGGGTATCATAAGGGCTGCGAGAAATCCGAAGATGGTATTGGCCCATCTGTATCCAAGTTTATGGTACATTTGTTGAGTGAATAGAGGGAAGGCAGTAGCTGCTAGGTTTCCTGTGGTGGCTGTTCATCAACTATGAATCAGTCAGTGAGAATAATGACATACGAGCTAGACTTTGTCCCGCCAGTGCCGACGAAGCGAAGGGACCATAACTAATCAAGGGTAATTCAGATTCGTTTAGAGAAGGATCAAGCGAGAATTCATGTTAACGTACCAATCAGCAAAGTAGGAAAATACAGATAAGTAGATGATGAACGTTGCTACTATGTATGACTATTACAGAATATTAGTATATGGTTTGACATGAAGGATTGGAAAGGACGTACAGCTATTGCGATAGCTAGTGCTATCCAGTGCACGCGCGAATACGAACACCAGGCGTAGATGAACATGCTCACGGAGAGAAGGATTCCTGCAAAGCATGCCGAGTACAGACGAGCTTCGGGACCTCGCTTTGGGAAGTGTTTACTGTTATTAAAACTTAAATTAGGAAAAGAATAATTGGAGCTCAGGTGAAAAAAGTGCTTACTGGTAAAGGTGTTCTTGATAATAATTCGCTATAAAGCCCAACACAGCGCCGATACTACATTAAAGAAAACGTCAATATGTTGCCATCGTAATAAAACTGTGGACGAACGTCATAGACATGAATACACTTCCAATTTGACCTATATTGAATCCATGAAGATCACGGAATATTCCCGCGACTGACCTAAGAAGACATTCCAGCAATTGTATAGATAATTAAAGATGGAACGCACTCGACCATGACATACGTAACTCCCCAAGCAAATCCGACCCAAATCTAATTTATATTCAGTTTCACAAAGCCTCGAAGTAACGCTAGAACATACACTGAAGCTGGAGACAATGGACTCTGTGAACAAAAGGTCTAAAATTATAATTAGCACACTGCCTAGTAACCCATATTTTTCGAAGTCGAAACACCCACATAGTGGTCGAGTACACGAGATAAAAATGAGAGTGCGCAGGCTAGCTCGCTCATCTTCCACCCTAGCGCGATATCTGTGGTCCCCAGTCTCTTTCCGAATCTTCTTTGCGATGCGTGTAAGCAAGACAGACGAACGCGTTTCCTTCAAAACGAATGGAACAAAGACCAGATACGCGCCACAGATCCTATTTTGCATGATCACATCAGCAAAGGCTCAAAAATTCAAACAAATAACCCAGTCACATACATCATCTGCGTCCATTGGATCCATCTCCAGCCCAGTTTTGGGTTCAACTCGATCCATCCGGCAATGAAAGGACCCAGACCATTACCGGCAATAGCAGCGACTGAAAATATTGCCATCGGCAATCCACGCCTATCATTCATTAAATAAAGCCATTACAGATACCATAGCAAATACTCACTCTTTGGTAGACCATATATCTGCAATAGTCCCGCCTACCATTGTTGAACCTGTCGATGCGAAGGAGCCTTGCAAAAACCGCGCAATGAGCACTGTTTGTATATTCTTTGATCTGCTCTTCGTCAGAAAGCGTAAAATTCAATGAAGAGGAGGTCTCTCACAGAGCGATCATCATATACATAAGAAGCAACCCAATTCCAGACCCGATGTATAGAGGCTGACGACCAAAGTCCTCACTGAAAGAAGCGCTGACAAGAGGAACAATTCCAAACCCTAAGCAATAAATGGATAGGCCGATAGTTGCTTGGAATAGCGAACAGTTCAGGTCACGCGTCATCGATCCGTATCCTATGGAGTATGCAGATGTGCTTGATGCTAATTAGAGTGAATAAACAATTCAGACATATTGTGTGGATTCGGCTCACAGGCAATATACGTCGAAACGCACGCAAGTCCGGTAATAGCCCATTTTTTACGCCTGGAGAAATTGATAGGATTCCGTTTATCGCCTTCTTGAAATTCAATCTGATGCGAAACAAAAAAAATTAAACCAACGTAACTACGTTAACACGAGTGGAACTTACATAAAGCGGTTCCTCGGATTCTTTTTCCACATTCGACGATAAGTCTTTCTCCATATCGGTTTCCACCACGGCATTTGCAGTACGTGACGAGACACTGTGGTGAGTAGCATGGCGAATCAAGTCACTGAACTGGTGTGCCAGGCCCTCATCTAGTTGCTCTGCGTCGGGACGGGAGGATAAGCTAATTCTGGGATCAATGACCTCATGGACTTCCTCTAACGGCGTGATCAAGACACCTTCAAGATCTGGGGAAACGACCGTCGCCGTGGTGGACGAATCCCCATCTTGGCTACGTGGGTGGGAATGGAGCATGAATAAAGAGCAGCCTGTCGCAGTGGGTGATTGCAGAGGGGAAAGTATTTCCTAGCCTGTTTATAAGTCAACGGTATATTTAGGGCCACCGGACTGTCATGAGCGATCAAGGAAGCCTAAAAAAGCTTACTTCAGCGTTTCCCGCTCCGTACGGCAGCCTGCGGCAGCGTGGGTCATGAGTTTCCATTCCTAAGGTTAGACCACATGGGGAATACGCACAGACCTTGCCAGCAGCATTTCGAACTTCAGGCTAGCCAATTTCCCCCTCCTCCCCCGTTCGTTGTAAGTCCACTCCTTGGTGTAGGGTGCTCATGAAAACGAAAAATTCCTCGACATTCCGCGTGTATTAATAACTCGTGGAACAGCGGAATCGTAATGTATGTAGATCCACTGGAAATTCCGACTGAAAGTGCTGACAATGAACGAACGATAAGACCGACGCCGACACCGAATAGGGTTAAACTGCGATATCGTGCCGATGGGGGGCATATCTTTAGTCCGGCGGTTCGACAGGTCACAGTGTATATCAGCCGAGGGACTTTTGATGTTGAGCAATGTTGAGCGTCGTTGATGAAACGGTGCGGCGGCGGAAGCTTACGGGAGGTACATCTAGTGTATGCGACACGTGCCGACAGAGAGCGATATCCTCAGATCATAACACAGGTACACAATATATTTCCTTTTCCAAGTTCTGGAGGCGTCGTGTCATCATTTCGCTTCACAGCATCCGGCCTGGCGCCTATCGCCTATTAGTATTATATAGTAGCCCACGAAGCTAAACAGGCCCGGTGCCATCACTCATCCTTCTCCCTAATCCTGCACATCTTGGGTTCTCTCGAGTAACAGTCGACGTACACTCAACTATAATGGATCTTCCAGATGAAATCCTAGATGAAATCTTATCCGATCTCGGTAGTCATGAGGACCTCATCTCTTTCGCGCTGGCGTCGCGTGCATGCATGAGACTCGTCATTCCTCGCCATAGCGAATACCGTATCCTCAGAATACGCCATCCCATGCCACCCATGTGGGCTCATCTTGCAAGACGGTCGGATTTGGCGCGCAACGTACGCGAGGTCCACATCTGCGACCGACATGACTATAGTTCGCCAGATCACTTTCCAACTACATTAATCGAGAAGGAACCGGACGAACATCCTCGTAATGCGGAGGAATGGATGAGGGTAATTAATCTCTGCCAAGCTCTACGGCATATGAACCGCCTACAGGTGTTCACCTGGTCATGGAATGTGGACTACCCAAGGCCTACGACACACCGCTCGCACGAGGATCTGATATTCGGAGCTCTTCGTTCGAAGCCGTCTCTTAAGCATCTAGGAATTCAAGGTGCATTTGCAACGCATGTCAGAGGCTATCCTGACCCAGAAAGCACTGTTTATCCTGTGCGTGTTCTTATTATGCTTCGAGCAAGAATCGTCGCTGATACCATTTCTACCTATTAGCTTTGGAGTATATCAAATCTCGAATCGCTGTGTCTTTATGGAGACAATTGGGTCAAGTTAGAGAACGCGGTTCACGTTGGCCGCATGTTAGAGCGCTCTCCCGAGTTAGAAGTACGTTTTCGCCCTTTCTGCTGTTCTGTACAGTTGTACTGAATAATTTCAAGCACATCGAGATACCGCTGGAGATTCGCCAATTGACCAACTTGCGCTTTCCTCAATTGCGAAAACTCAAGCTATTTCTTCAATCAGGGGCCACGTCACTAGTGGATGAATCTCGAACTCGATTTCTAGAGAACCATCCTACTTTGGAAGAAATATCTTGGTTTCCTATAGGCTCAGTTTCGTTCTCTCCGAATAGTCTTCCTTCTCTACGGGGTCTTCGTACGAGTAGGCAAGTTCTTCAGGCGTTAGAGGAAAACTCCACGATCACTCGGCCCATAGAATGTCTAGATGTCCAGTCAATCGATGCTGAAAGTCTCTG
>JASFDH010000478.1:0-23475 GCA_036937195.1 Nidularia pulvinata
GGAACAGGACCAATGCTTCTCGGTTCAAAGCAATGGATTCCTCCAAGTCTGCGCGCTGACCCTTCTGCTCAAATTGCCTCGAAAGTGCAATTGCAAGGTTGTTGAGTGAAGCAGATCGAAGAGGGTGAGGTGCAGGGAACAGGATCAATGCTTCTCGGTTCAAAGCAATGGATTCCTCCAAGTCTGAAAGCTGACCCTTCTGCTCAAATCGCATCGAAAGCGCAGAAGCAAGGTTGTTGAGTGAACTAGATTGATCAGGGTGAGGTGCAGGTCTTAGGACCAATACTTCTCGGTGCACAGCAATGGATTCCTCCAAGTCTGCGAGCTGACTCTTCTGCTCAAATTGCCTCGAAAGCGCATATGCAAGGTTGTTGAGTGAACCAGATCGATCAGGGTGAGGTGCAGGTCTCAGGGCCAATGCTTCTCGGTTCAAAGCAATGGATTCCTCCAAGTCTGCGAGCTGACTCTTCTGCTCAACTTGTCTCGAAAGTGCATTTGCAAGGTAAGGTTGTTGAGTGAACTAGATTGATCAGGGTGAGGTGTGGGTCTCAGGGCCAATGCTTCTCGGTTCAAAGCAATGGATTCCTCCAAGTCTGCGAGCTGACCCTTCTGCTCAAATCGCGTCGAAAGCGCAGAAGCGAGGCTGTTGAGTGAAACAGATCGATGAGGGTGAGGCGCTGGCTGCAACCGGAGTGAAGAATATAAAAATGCAACCGATGAGTCAAGATCCAATACTGCACCAGACTGCCTGAATATATCTAACATCTCAGTTCCGCGACGTAGTGATTCTCTGGCCTCCTCAACCTCTTTACCCGCTTCCACCCGCAGCGCACTCACTTCCTCGATATCCCGAGGCAGACCTCTCCAACTGAATCTTGTGCATAGGGCGGCAGAAAGAGACGTTACTAAGAGGTGTCGCTCTGGATCGGGAGGTGATCGGAGATGCATAGCTTCTCGCAACCGTAAGATACCCTCGTCAAGGTCTGTGATCTGCCCTGTCAGGTGAAATCGCATGATGAGAGCATCTGATAAATTGAAAAGTGTAAGAACTCGGTTCGGATTGGTGGGAGATCGTGAGAGGAGCAAATCATTATACAAACTGATGGCTGTATTGATGCTGGAGCTCTCAACTGACTGGCAAAATTCAGTCATCATTTCGGCCTGCTCTTCATCGTCGAAAGTTCCAATTTGCGCAATGGCATTATTATTCTGTGGGGCACCCCTTAGTGACAGAATCACGACTCGTCGCAGATGTCAACGTACACAACCTTCAAGCGTCTCCAGCTCTGGTTCCATCATTATCTTCAAAGCTTCATTGCTATCCACTTTCCAACCCCAGTGATGGAATCTTATCAATAGGGCTATGGAGAGGTAGCGAAGAGCATCGAATTGTAGAGGAAGGGGTGGAGAATGCTGATCTAAAGCTTGACGGAGGAGAAAAATAGCGGTCTCGAGCGTCGAGCCTGGGCGGCCCTGCTTGCATTCCAAAATGATAGAGTCGGCAAGCTCTTGTAACTCGGAATCCTCTCTCTCTTGATCTTCAATTACCTTGTACGTGTACACATGTTAGCAGAGAGCGTCTATTAATTAGATATACGCACTAGATTGGGATCATTCTGTGCAACATAGACATTAATTCTGGAGAAACATCCAAGAAATTGGCGAACATACTGATTCTCTAGACGACATGGCGAGAGCAAAAGCTGGAGCAATGGGATGCAGAAATCGGGTGGCTGGATGTTAAAGACACCCTGTGGCGTTTAGGCGGCTTTAAATGAGAAAGCACTTTAACAACGTGTCCACGGGGGGGTTGAACAGCCTGTCAGACATTGGCGCTCATAATAGTTCAGTAATAATCTTGCACGATGTATGCATGTTTCGGGGTCATGATATTGCTGTATATCTTTGGGCAGTGCTCAATCTTAGATCAGAACGCAGAGGGTGTAGATGGAAAGTTAAGGTTGTAAAAATAAGAGAAGGCGGATAATCATCGGGAGTTCGGGCAGAACTGTATGTAGCGTCCCTCTCGTGTAACGCCCAGACTTTTATTTCGGCGCTCGCAGGGCGCCGTCCTCGCTTCGTACGTTTACTTTCGGTTATATTTCATGGCCATCACAAAAATTTAATGTGAAAGGTATTTCCAGAGAGAGTTGAAACTCAGCTAAAAGTGTGATATTACTGATAAGGCCTTGTTGTATTGTATAAGGCATTGAAAGTTACTACCTATAATCTCAATATAGCTATTATTTCAAGACTTTGATATATAACTACCTTAGTTTTATCTGAATTGTAGGATCTTACTACTTTTTGTAAACATAATCCATTAGTATAATTGTTCACAATAAGGGGATTTTACGACAAGGCCATATCAGTACTCCGAAGACTTATGACAAATACCAATTAACAGTGTGATTACCCACCGGTGGGCTGACAAAATTCAAAAGTCAGTTTGCATGCTTGCACTCCTCACACAGGATATCGTGTGTGTTGTGAGCAAATCAAGTCATTTGAGAGAAGATTGCAATTTGAGTGAATAATTGAGAAATCTAATGCTATCAATTGTTAAGTTAAATGAAAGTGAAAGTTTCAGTAATATACATTAAAAAGTGTGTCCATACACTGCGGACATTGGCTTCTAAATCTGCCGGATTTAGAGGGAATAAATAGTGGATAAAATAAAAATGTCTACATACCTCTATCTGCCAGATATAGAGAGAATAAATTCTTAATAAATTCTATAATAAATTCAATCTTTATTCACTGTATTTATTGTAAATAAATCCACATGATATCCATCCGAGAAATCAAGATTCTATTTAAAATAAAAACTACATTAATGTGCCAGATATGATATTGTAGTAAATAAGAATAAATATGCCAGATATAGTCACAATCTCTTCCCCATCAATCTGCTGGATACATTTTGAATTTATTGGTTAATGTGATTTTCATGTGACCTACAGTTACTGTTATCTCCTCACAACCATTAGCATTGAAACACACCTGGTATGGCCCTACAGTATTTAACAACTATTACTACATCAATCTTGCTAGGGTCCAAATCCACATTCCACTTATGCTGAATTACATAGATTTTTGTGCTCAAATTTCCACTTTTGAGAGACTGGAAGACTGTATATAAGCCAAAAGGTGAGAGTGGAAAGACCTTATAATTACCAGACATGCCTCAACACTAAGTATATGTACAGCCTACTAAAGTCCTTGGTTGCAGAGCTATGATGCCTCCATGGTCTGAGTGAGGAGATAACAATGATTGTAGGTCACATGAAAATCACATAAACCAATAAATTCACAATATATCCAGCAGATTGATGGAGAAAACACTGTAACTATATCTAGCAGATTTATTCTTATTTTCCCCAACATCATATCTGGTGTATTGATGTATTTTAAAAAATATATATATTCTCAATTTCTCTGATGGATATTATGTGGATTTATTTACAATATACATGGCAAATAAAGATTGGATTTATTGTAGAACATATTACAAATATATTCTCCCTATATCTGGCAGATAGAGGTACAAATATATTTTTGTTTTATACACTATTTATTCTCTCTAAATCTGATGGATTTAGAAGCCAATGTCTGCAGTGATAATCCTACTAATGCCTGCTACCATTGAAAAAAGGCATATTTTTCTGGTGTGGAAGGGGAATTTGATAAGGCATTATAATACTTCACAATCATTGCAAAACTGATTACAATTGTCATAAAATCAAAATCTTTGACCTCTGAACATTTCAAAAATACTTAGTCTCCTTCCAAATTTCACAAACACTACTGTGTCAGATATTACATTAAATATTGATATGTAATAAATGTACTTATGATACCAATTATTTTTCAGCTAAAGGTATATCTGTCTATATAAACATAGACCCATTTTTCCTTGTTTTCCTGATGTCACTGCGGCCACTGATACTAATACTGTATACCTACCTCTGTCCTTATGATATGCCCTAGGTAGATCTACACCTAAACACTCAGGAAAAACCACATATTGGCATCTAATTTATGATATTATAGAAGACAGCTAGCTACAACAGGACAAAGTACAATAATGAAGCCCTAAGTACAGGAAATAACAGGCTAGCAAGAACAAAGGAAAACACAAAGCACAGCAGGGCTGAATATAGCACCAGCACTCAGAACCCAGGGGGAACTGATACAGCTAAGCTGTAACCGAGAGCAGCTATAGTGCAGCAGAACCAAAGTGGTGGTGGTGTTTGTTTGGCTTCAGAAGCAAGCCCTAACAGTCATATACAATGAAAGAATAAGAAAGATAGGTGAACATCACACAAAAGTGGAACAGAAAGATAATCATAGGCAGAAAGGACATAAAATAATATTAAATGAAATATACAGGTCTAAATTACATCAGTAAGAAACCTACAAGAGACAGAGGGAAGATAAGTAAGAGAGACATGGAGGAACAAAGTGCTAAATATGTTAGTCAGGCTCTGAAGAAGAGAGTGAAATAGAAGAGAAAGGCTCCAGTAAGACACCCTCCTGGAGAATAAATATGAATAAACATGCAATTGCTAGTAAGCAATGCCTGAAATATGAGCAAACCAAAAACCAGACAAAGAAATGAGCTAAGAATAGCCATCCAGGATGAGATAAAAGCCCAAGGATAAGGAAGGACAAAAGCAACAGGGATTCTGCCCCTGTTCTCTCACAAATGCAATCTGCAATGACGAGCCCATCAGCTCCTGCAATGCTGAGTCAGAGGGCCAAGCAGATTCTGGTTTGGTTTTGAAGGTTTGAAGTGCTAGCTAGAGTTAGCAATTTGAGAGAGAAAACCTACATGCTTGGTCGTTCTTTGACTCTTCATCCTTTATTTACAAAGGAGAAATTCACTCACTTCAGAAGACAAGCACAAACAAAGAAGTTAATGAACATGTACATGTATGTTTCAACCTTTCTATCATCTCAATAATACTCACATTTCAATCTGCAGATGTTAATTGAAATGGGTGAGTAGTCTGTAGGGTAGAACTGCAATAGATTCATTTTACTGCCTTACAGACTGTTCACAACCTCTTAAGTTTGTGGGGCAAGCTTAAAATGAGAGTGTATTTGAAATGTGATACAAAATGCACAGTTTAGGATATAAAATATGTTTGACACTATAATAGCTGGATACAGTGGATGGTCTTCTGTTCCACTGATCTAGCTACAGACCTGTTGAGATGTTCTTCTTGTCTCTAGAGCTTGCAAGGTCACCTCATCCCAAGTGTATATATGCTTCCCTTCAATATAACCTTTTAAATCCCTAAGGGTGGGCTTCCTTCCCTTGCAGATTCTAATGGTCTCTTTCAAAGCTAACCAGAGATGGTCTTCCTTTCCCTTTTAATTCCCCAAAACAGAGTGGTCTTCCTTCTGTCTTTGAGTGAAGATTCTAGGAGATGGTCTTCCATTCTCCTGAAATTGCACTTTTTACTAATTAACTCAGATGGGATTGTCTTCCTGTCCCTCTGACTTCTACAATCACTAACACAACTGCAGGACCTAGTCCTGGACTTTGTCATATGGCATTCAGTTTGTTACTCTCTTAGATTAGGGTATAAATGGGTTTTCACTCTCATGTTACTAGCTCTAGCTAGAGCATCTGACTTCAAAACTAAACTGAGATCTGCTTGTATCTCTGACTGAGTGTTGCAGGGGTTGAAGAGCTCATCACTGCAGACCACATTGTGAGAGAACAGGGGCAAAATCCCTGTTGCCTTCTTCATTCCTTGTCCTTGAGCTTTTATCCTATCCTAGATGGCTATTCTTAGCTCCTTTCTTGGCTCAATTCTCAGTTCACTCATATCTTGGGCATCTCTTACTAGAGATCACATGTTTATTTGTATTTATTCTCCAGGAGGATGTCCTGCTGGTGTCTTTCTCAGCTATTTCACTCTCTATTTCAGATCCTAAACACCTGTCCATCTATGATTATCCATATGACCTTCTTTTGTGCAAAGTTCTACTATGTATCCATCTGTCTCACTGTGTGTGACTGTTAGGGCTTGTGTCTGAAGCTAAACAAAACACTTCTGTTGCTTTGGTTTGGCTGTGCTATAGCTGCTCTTGGTTATGGCTTAGCTGTATTGGTTCCTCCCAGGTTTCAGATGCTGGTGTGATAGTCAGTGTTGCTGCACTCTGTGTTTTCCTTTATTCTAGCTAGTCTGTTTTCCCTAGTACATAGAACTTTGTTATTGCACTATGTTCTGTCATAGCTAGTTATTTTTGCTAATATTATAATTTGTGTGTTGATATGTGGTTTTTCCCTACTTTTTAGGTGTAGATCTGCCTAGGGCATATCATTAATAGACTTGGTTGCATTGATTGGTGCCCATAATGCAGAAAAGGAGGAGAAATTGGCTATGGCCAAGACATGAATTTCTGAGGAGCAAAAGGCCTCATTGGAGCTTCATGATGCCACTATAAACAGTAGAGTTGTTTGGCAGGGTCTTACTGATATCTCAAAACTTGAGGGTGTGATTGTGCACAAGAAACAAAGCCAGTGAAAAAGTGAGTACTCTAATCAAATTATTCTGATGTAATCCTGATTTATGCAAGACAACCATGTTCCCCATTTCCTGGTCCATCTAATTTTGGGAGGGAGAATGCCTCTCTGCCTCCTGGTAAGTGTTGCTGGGCCTGGAATAATTATATTTTGCAGAATGTACTTAACTGCCATGAGAAAGTAGATAGGCAACACCTTGCTCAGGCCTATGGTGTGTATGAACAGTGCCAGATGCAGGTTGTCAACTGCCTTGACTCCCTTGCAGATGCTATTGCTGCATTGAATGAAGCAACACCATTGCAGATGAACCATGATGAAGAAAATTACAAAAGAGAGAATGAATGTCAAACTGATTTTATTCAAGCTATGCTGAAAATTTTGGCTAACCATGGATAGTGAGCTCACTTACAGGCTGTTTAATTACATGGTAATAATACTATCAATTCTAGATTTATTTTCCAACATCCTTGTCATCCTCCACCACTATTTCAGCTCATGGACTATCTGGACACCAGTTGTTGAGGATATCATCATCAACTGGTTCACCTGTAAAATTTTTGCAAATTGTAGGAGGAGCACAGAAAAAGCATTGTGAGATCTGGGGATAATGTAGAATTGTGTGTGCATTGCATAGCAGTAGTGCAACCATGTAGTATGGACCACAACATGGCAAAAAGACCTTTTGACTTCTTGCAAAGTCAAGGGCTGGAAATTATTGAGTAACTTCTTCAAAAAGTCACTCCACAGGTTCTCATACATGGCTCATTTTTCAGTTGAATGCTTGCTGTTGTTGGGTAATAATAGGTCCTTTGTAAGATGAAAAAATGTGAGGTCCAACATTATAATCTGGGTCATCATAAATATAAAGAGGTTGTCCATCAGGTGTCTAAAAATATTACTTGAGCAGATTTGTTATGCCACTTTCATTGTATACTGCTTCATCACCATTTCAGCCATCCACAGGACCATAGAAATTTGTAACTATGCCATCTGGAGATAGTACAAAAATGATATTTCAAGCAGTAGATGCTTTTCCATCCATTATAAAGAAGCTATTGGTTGTGAACAGCTCATGATTGTTTTTGAAGGGTACCATTGATAAGTGTAGAAGCCAACTCAAGTGGTGCATTATTTTCTGCAATGGCTTTTCTAAATTCAGCAAAATTTGTTGGTGTGAGGCATGTGGGGTTGAATTGGATGAGGTGTTTCCACTTGGTGAATATTTCAAGGATGGTTGTTTGTGCTATTTGGGAAAAACATGAGCTCTCCCATACAAACTGCATCTCTACATCAACCTGTCAAGCTAGATAGGCTAAGCACTGTAGAATCATGCAGAGAGCAGTCATCCTATCTTCTTCAACACCAGAGTCTATAGCTTTTATTATTTGAGGTAGGTCAAGAACACCAACTGGATGATGAGTTTCTTCACATGTGAACCTTTAAATTTCACCAGTGGAGATGAATAAAATGAAATTTGAAGGACTCAGTCCAAATAAAATGTATCTGAATTGTTGAAGCCAGATTTTATCCCCTAAATCATTCAGTACAATTCTTCCATAAGCTCTCAAGCAACCCTCCTTGTTCTCTAGCTCAGCACCATCCATTCCTCAAGGAGTTCATGAAGAAGTTCATAAAAGGAAATACAGTTTGCAAGAATTTCAGCTTCAATCGAAGACAGTGAGTTGTGACTCTAGGCCACAGAACAAAAGAAAAAAAATTGATGCCTTAATTTATTCAACAAGTTTTTACATGATCCTCTATGTGTCCACAACAAAAATACAAGGTAGCCATGGTGAAGCCACATGTACTATTTGCACATGACAAACAGCCAGCACATGGCCCTGTGGCTCTGTGGCTTGACTGTGTCTCTGTGCAAACTGTTTATTGAGAGCAAATTAAAGAAGGAGTGCATCAAAAGCAATGCTATTAGTGCACTACAAGGCACTTCCACATGCTCCTGGAAACTATTGCTCCATTGATAATCCTGCTCACAGACTGTCAGCAGCAGCTGATACATTCTCAGTTGTATTACATGATATGGATCAGTGGAATATGAGAAAAGATCCAAATTGTGAGACACACTCATCTATATGATTGCTGGTGAAACTAGTTCTGGGTGGTCAACAGTTGCTCACAATATGGCTAAGAGATTGGATGAAGCTAATATTGGAGGATCATCTGTAATGATACCAAGCATTTTTTGAACACCAGACAGTTCATAGTCACTTTGTTGGCTTGACAGATTGGCTATAATTGCTCTTAATTCAAGGAAGATATTGGTTGAGCAGCAATGTGGTACATTAATAACCTGTAATTATTTGATAAAGAATTTCAAAATTATATAAAAAGACCTCTCAACATGTCTCATTGCCAATGATTCTTGACAGGTTTGATCAAATGTGGTTATTCACTAACAAGAAGTTGAATAATACTGAAGAAGGGAAAGATATTGCCTTTCTACTTCATCCTTTTGCTCATTGTGTCCACCCAATTCCCATTCTCTCTTTTTCAATAACATCATCACTTAATATACTGGGTGATACACTTCTTTGTTCAATTAATTTCTAACCCATGATGAAGATTCATCATTCAGTAGGGAACTGACATCTAAAACAGTGCGTTTCTGCAGGTATGCACATAGCTCTAAAGCAGGGATTGTCTTATCTCCTGGGAAAAAACCATGTTCCTGCAAAGCATCTAAATGCTATCAGTATTCTCACTATAAAATGTCAGGGAAATCTTGTGTTTGTATCAAAATTTCTGAAGGTACTTAAAGTCTATCCAACTGTTGTGGCACTACTCATTGATCCATTCCTGTCCCAAGATTCTAGCCATGGCATCCCAGCAGAGCAAGAGCTTGATGGATCTTGTTCTGGAATACACTCACAAGGATCTTCCCATGGTTGGATCACAGCTTTTAGGAATGCAAGTTATATTCTTTTGAGCACCATGCTGGCCAAGGTGGATATGGTATCTGACCCTTTGGGACATCCTACAGATGTGGCTGTTAAAAGGGAATGGAATCTGTAGGGTAGAAATGATAATAAAATTGCTTTACTGTCCTACAGACTACTTTCTACCTCTCAAGTTCATTGGGGCTAAGTTTGAAGTGAGATAGTATTCAAAAATCCAATACAAAATGCTCAAGATAAAGTAAAATGATGTCAGACACTATGCTAGCTAGATACAGTGAATGGTCTTCCTTTTCACTTATCTAGCTATAACTCTTTGAGATGGTCTTCCTGTCTCTAGAGTTTGCAAGGTCACTTTGTTCTAAGGGTAGATAGCTCTCCTTTCAATATAAATCTCTTTAATCTACATGGGTGGTCTTCCTTCCCTTGCAAATTTCAATAGTCTCTCTAAAATATAACTAGGGATGGTCTTCCTTTCCCTCTTTAACTCCCCAAAGCACAGTGGTCTTCCTTCTGTCTTTAGGTGAAGATCTCAGGAGATGGTCTTCCTTTCTCCTGAAATCGCACTTTTTGCCAATTAAGCCAAAAGGGATGGCCTTCCTTTCCCTCAGACTTCTCAAATCACCAATACAACTCAAGGACTTAGTCCTGGACTTTGTTATATGGTGCTCAGTTCATTGTTCTCTTAGATTAGGGTATAAGGTGGTTTTCTCTCTCAAATTGCTAACTCTAGCTAGCACTTCTAAATTTGAAACCGAACCAGAATCTGCTTGGCTCTCTGACTTAGCAGTGCAGGAGCTGAAAGGCTCATCACTGCAGATCACATTGTGAGGGAACAGGGGCAAAATCCCTGTTGTTCTGTCTTTCCTTATCCTTGGGCTTTTATCTCATCCTGGATGGCTATTCTTAGCTCATTTCTTGGCCTGGTTTTCAGTTTGCTCATATTTCAGGCATTGCTTACTAGCAATCACATGTTTATTTGTATTTATTCTCTAGGAGGGTGTCTCACCAGAGTCCTTCTCTTCTATTTTGCTCTCTTCTTTGGAACCCGACTAACATATTTGACACTTTGTTCCTTTGTGTCTCTTACTTATCTTCCATCAGTGTCTTTCAGGTTTCTTAACTGATGTAGCATAGACCTGTATGTTCCATTTAATATTTTTTATGTCACATCTGCCTATGATTATCCATCTGTTTCACTTTTGTGTGACATTCTCCTATGTTTCTTATTCTTTCATTGAGTGTGGCTGTTAGAGCCAAAAAGTCACCACTGTCACTTCAGTTTGGTTGCACTATAGCTGTTCTTGGTTACTGCTTAGCCATATTGGTTTCCCCTAGGTTCCAGATGCTGGTGCTATATTCAGCACTGCTGTGCTCAGTGTTTTCCTTTGTTCTAGCTAGCCCATTTTTTTTCTGTACTTAGGACTTCATTATTGTCCTTTGTCCTGTTGTAGCTAGCAGTCTTCACTAATATCATAAATTAGATGCTGATATGTGGTTTTCCCTGAGTATTTAGGTGTAGCTCCACCTAGGGCATATCATACTGATTCCACCAATCAAGGAGCTCATTCACCTCTTGTTGCTCCTCAATATCTTTTAGAAGTTCAAGAAGAGATAAATAGAAGCATTCAGAGTTGGTAGCCATGTCAGAATGAGAAAAGACAGGACATTAGCTAAGTGCAAAGCAAACTTCCAGATAATAATACAGACTGTTTGTATGTGTGTCCCAAATTTCTGGAAGAACCTACCTGAGTTGCAATGTAGGCAAGTGATGCCTTGGTAATATTTGACATTCCATGAATGCAAGCATTCCCTGAGCAGGTGGCTTTGGCTTCTTTGTCAATGGAGCTCAGGGAAGGGAAACACATGCTTGTAGGCCTGTTTGTTGCCAGTTAGTTCACACTTAGTACTACATAACATTGGATGCAAAAGTGCACACAGACTTAAATGATGCTGCAGAGTAGTCCATCCCAAGAGTTATCGGTATTATAGACATAGCCACAATATAAGAAAATAGGGCACTGAACTCCAGAAACCACTATCTCTCCAGATCTCAAATTTTGCTTAGTCCTGTTCACAGATATAAATATAAATATGAATTCCAATTTACTAAGCAACTTACTCAAGGTCTTCCCAGTTCAGGTTGACAGGGCACTGCACATGCCCTGTGGTTTCATGGTGGAAACCACAGTCCATCTTAATGCTACAAGATAAAGGTGGATTTAGGGGCTGGCCTTGCACTAGTGCAATCCAGTCTAATATAACACTTTCCAAGCTCTTAGTGTCATCTGAGCAAGCACTAGAGAAGCTTTTTTGGACCTGGCAATGGTAATTGAGCTGGCAAATATCTGATTCATAATCTGCTCACCATATCAGCTACATGTCTGAGAAACTCCTCAGAGCAAGTGTGCAATTTCTCTTCAAGTCCTGGTGACATTTTGAGGAGCTCCTTATAGACATGATGCTCTTGTAATTCCCTGATCAAAAGTATACATGAGTTAGTGGCAATACAAATTAGTATTATATACACTAACTCACCATATAAGTCCTCTGGGAGTGGGTCACCTCTGTATTCTATATCATGTTGCACTCCCTGCAATATCAAATTATTCACCTGGCAGAACATGTGTATTGTTCATCTGAATTGTTCACAGTGGTGAACTAAAGGGTCAGTCATACAATGAATTTTTGTGTTTAGTTCAATGAGCATGATGCATGCAAAACTGTGAAAATATATGCTTTTTTTTGCAGTCCCATTTGCAATGCAGCTGGACTATCAGATGGTCAACATCCCAGAGTATTTTCTGTAGAAGAGCTGGAGTTCACTGATCAAGACATGACTGAAAATTGTCAATAAGGTGTGGGGCAAGTAGGCAGTGGAGGATTTATAGATGTTCTTGTTAGATTACAATGTACACCATTGTACTTAACACTTTTAAACCATTTCTCTCTAGGCATGTTATACCACATGGAGGTTGGATAGGCTCTGACTCTTTCACAATAGTAGTACATAGTCAGACATAGCCCTAATTCACAGAAACCCAAACATCAGATTGATCCTGTTGAGCCAGCTGAGATTCAATTCAGAGCAGAGGGTCCTACCATTTAGCAACCTGAGTACACATTTCACTATTCAGGCTCAGTGAACTTGAATAATTGAAACCCACTTCTAGTAGTATCACCTTGCAAGAGGCTAGTTTGCCAGACTTGCATGTAATAAACAAAAGGGGTGCTGACTGCAGTGATTCACCTACATTTTGAACCCTAAAGCTTGAAGGTCAGTAGTATGCATGCAACCAGAAAGCTGGTATGTATTTGATTGGGTTTGATATCCTAAAGGTAAAAAAATATTGAAATGCCCATTCCAACTTGAATTTCTTAGAACATCATCATGCTGAGCTGAAAGAACTCTTCACAGGCAGAATTAGGCTAAGAAACGAGTGCAAGGTTCTAAGCAGTTTCCAGGATGTTCCTAAACAGTTATTGTAATATTTTGATCATTGTTAAAGTTCTTGTGTTAAATTTACCATAACTACACAGGGGGTTCAGAAGGGTCATGCTGGACTGTTGAAGTAGCACTTACCCACTAATGGCAGTGTAGTTTGCATTATCCCCTGTTTATATAGAATGTTTGGCAATAGCATGAAGACATGACATAGGTGTTGGCAACTCCGAAAATAGGCTGCCATCAGCCCTTCACACACTTACAGTGGGATTGGTAGTGATGGCAAAATGTTGATTTCCTCAGTGTTTCTGTCTCACCATGTGGGCCAAAGAATAGAACTTTCTCTATGCAGAGTACAGCTGGAGTAATGACAGAGTGGCTATGCTGTTTACTCCAAAACCCAACAAGTTGCTGGGCAACATTGCAAATGTGCTACTGTGTTGAGTTCAACTGTAGCTTGGGTTTTGCTTATGGGTATATGTTTTATAACCAGCAAGTGATTGAGATTGGTGCCCACTTAATATGAAAACCTACAGCACAAAGTGACAAGCATCTCCAAATGACCATTAAACACATCTCCTTTGCAATGTACTAAGCCAAGGTAGGTGTCATTCTTTCATAATTTGTGAGATATAAAGGCAGGGAGTTGAACTGCAACTTAAAAATCCAAACTTGACCCAAACACACATTCACTAAAACATCTTCTTGCATTTATTTATAAATCAAAATGCAAGTTAGCACACAGGCAGTCACACACTATCTCCAATGAATCCACAGTCAATGTTTCCCAGATGTCTGTTTTCTCTCCCTTTTACACTGGGATTCTGCATTGAAGCAGCTCCATCCCTGGTCTTGGTTTATCCCATGGAGCTCCTTATTTATTTTGGAAGCTGCACTTATCCTTTTTATTTTTCAATAAGGCCAGTCAAGCCAGATGGGAGCAGGGCAACTCCAGAAGAATTTTGAGAGTATAAAGAAGATCATGAATACTTTAACCCTTGCTGCTTATGGGCTGCTGTGCACAACCTGCCCTATACTGAAACAGTAGTTTTTGAGATGTCTGAGCCTGACAAGGACTATGTTTGAGAGTATGTTGCTAGTTGCATGACAAAGGAATGCAAATACATTGGTATTTGAGATTATCCCCATCAGTCAATGTTAATGCTCATATTGTTTTAAATCTAGTGAGCCTTGATCACTTTTACACTCAGAAAGTGTTATCAGTTAAAAAATATTTCTATAAAGGTGAATTATTTGAACTGAGAGCATACAGGATCTAGATAAAACTTATTTTATTGCTATAAAGAGCCTGTAGCTGTTTAGTTGGATGCTAAAGATGCCTCTGTAGGTAAGAAGAAACACAGTATGTTTCCCAGCATAAATTCAGATATCATAAAGTATGATGAAGTTGCAGAGGTGTGCTCAGATGACCCCACCTTGGAATATTAGGAGCAGTTGATGCACCTAGAGGACAAGTCTGAACCTGGAATTCTGGAAGATGAATTCTATGATCTGTTCATAAAGTGCTCCCAATGCAAATTGGTGATGTATCAGAGCATGTTTCCATACTTTCATCACTGCACAAAGACCTCCAAGAAGATTATTGATTTGACAGCTGGCAATGATTGAACTTGCATATGCCTTCCCCAATTGGTGCTCACTGTAGGTTAGGTGAACTACTGGTACATAAATAATTATGGGCAATTGCTGAGGGTTATCTCAGTTATGTAATAGTTATGTAGGTGATGATGCACTGCTTGGTGCTTGCATCTGCTTTCAGAACAGTAGTCTGTTCAATCATATTCCAAGGTTCATATTATGTATGTAACTGGGCTAGGGACTAACACAGATATCTGTTTGCAAATTACAAATATGCATTCTTTGAGCTTAGTTCTCAATACTTTTCTCTGAAATTCTTCTTGTCACCTTAAAATATGTAATACCATGTGAAAATGAAGTATATAAGCGATATAATGGAAATTGCAACCTGCACACTAGGACAGATAGCACAGAACACAGATTATCAGTGATTTGCCATCCATTTCATATCTGTGGACTTTATGACTGAAATATCTGAAATTCTTGGACCCTGTTTATTATATTCAGTAGGTATGCTTCATAGGTGCATATATGTCCACATTATGACAAGGGAAAGTTGTATTTTTGTGTTTATACATGTTAGTCCCTAAACTGGGCAGGCATTGGCTAATAACTTGAAGGTGATGCACTTACATAAGGGTTCTGGGTTTGCTCAACATCTACCTTATATTATGCATGGAAGCATGAGCAGAGGGCAGAAGACCAAGTGACATTGAGTGGGAAGTTGGCAGTCTAGCTTAGTGATGCATTGAAATAAATCATATGATATAATACCAGTCCAAAGACTGACCCAAATCATCAATTATTGAGGGCAGGGGGCTAACAAAGGACAGAGGGACATATAGACAAATAGGACAGAGGGATAAATACATCATTTCCAGAATGCCCTATATTTTTCTTCCAGCAAGTAGACTCGAGACTATAAAATAAAGTACAAGCAAGATATAAAAAAACATAATTATAGGTATAGTAAAAAGATGCTTAAAACCTAGGGCTCAGCCTGTGAATGGAACAATTAATACAAGGACACAAGCAAAATCTCTGAACTGCACCTTGTGCTCCATGAGCCTCCCTATACTGCTTCTCGAGAGGTTCCCATCTATATGGAAGACATTTGAGATCATTACTAGTATATTAATTGTCAAAAGAAAGACACACTCTTCCTCTGCCACTAGATCCGAGCTATATTTTATATATTGTAGATAGCCTTCAAACCCCCATCTTTTGTCAGAAGGCTTCCAAGCCCCAAGCTCATCCATGAGCCTGCAATAGATGTCAACAAACTTTTCCATGGAGTCAGGGTCCTTATGATTAGGCTGGGAGACCCATATTCTTGTGTGCCATTCCTCCAGTGAAATAGCAAACTGCCAAAAATGATGACCTAAATCAGTAACAGCAAGGCAGGTAGTTATATACATCCACTCCCTGCAATAACTATTTGAAGGTAATGAAAGACCAACCCCTCTTGAGCCCAGTGTTTCTGATATGGGAGCCCAGCCAATGGATTGACATTGTACTGAATGAGATATCTGCAAAAGTGACTACCAATTAAGGAGCTCTTGGTGTAGCAAATTTTTGATGTAGGTGTTAATCAGGGCCTGCTTTAAGGACAGGGAAATATACTGTAAATATTTCATTAATACTTATTTGTACAATGAGCACTCCAAGCAACATACACTTCTCCCCATAGATTTGGTGCTCTGATGGAGCCAAATGGCCCAATACTGGGAGCCATTAATCCCCAGGATGCCCCCATTGGCACTGAAAAATTTATCAAGCAGAGTTGTTTTCATGACTTGGGGATCTATATCCCTCAAGGAGCCCACCTTCTCCACAATAAGGACCCTCACAATAGTCTGGGCTTCTTGAAGTAGATACTTCCTTATCTCAATACCCCTTGTAAAAACAATCTGTTCCAGACCTTTTTGCTGCATGTTATCAACTATACATGGGTCAAGATGGATAGACAGTCAGTCTTTGAGAAAGGTTGAAGTACAGATACTCACAGCAGTGATTGTGCACACATTCTAATCACATAATTGCCATTTCTGGTCCAGCAAAGAGTAATGTAGCAGGTTGTGCAGCAGAGCTGAAGTTCAAGATCAAATTTGAATACCAGTTATTGCAAGCACAAGTCATCACAGTGTCAGTCAGTATGAGCATGGACTCAATGATGATAGGTTGCTGTTTCAGCAAAGGGGCAATCCTGATTATAAACTCCTTGAATTCTTCATAGCTAGTGTTGAAATTGGCAGTGTGTATTGTGAATGCTTCATGCAACATCAATGCAGCTTCAGAAGCCACATCCATCAGAACTATAACAAGAGGTGGCTGTGTTGCTTAGAGGAACTAGAATCCATCTGATAAGTATATTTCTGGCAGCAGAACATTTGTCCTAAAAGGTACATTGCCATCTTCCAGGTCTGCAGCAGGTCTTTCCTAGACAGGCTCTCCCCTGTGTGCAGCCAGTACTCCAAACTCTCTGGAATCTTGTCCACTGCATCTAAAGGAAGGGAAAGGGGGGGATCTGGGAGCTGTATGAAGTCCAGACAACCTGGGATGCAAGGGTGCAATACCAACGGTGGATACTTCAAAGTTCTTGTATATGGAGGGGCTGGTGAAATGGCACTCAGGGAGTCATATGAAGTGAGGGGCTCAGAAGCCTGCTGGCCAAATAAAACCATAGGAATACTAGACAAGGAGTCACCATCAGCTTCTGCAGGGGTAAGGTTGGTCACTGGATGACAAGTGATGTTGTCCAGAAAATCCAGAGAAGGAAGGAGGGGTTGAACTTTGGGATGCTTGTTCATTTTTGAAGATTTATACCATTGATGCCATTTGCAGAAAGGTTTGAGAAGTGACATAGCTGCAATTGTAATCAAATCAGTGCAATGGATATGAGGACCAATGAGAATTTACTTGCCACTCTATATAGCAGGGAAGGTTAGAACCCTTAGGCATTGGGTGTGTGGTTGCTACTTCACTGTTTCTACAATTCCAAGACATCTTGTATACAGGAAATTTTACCTGCAGAAATAAATATGAGTATTTGATTGCTACCCAACTTGAGAAGTACAGGGTGGTAGTCAGCCAACATGATGCACTGTCTAACCTACAAGAACAATTCAATCCGAAGGAAAGCAGGTTCAAATTGATTTTGAGGAGATAAATATAGAAACCCACTGTCAAACCCTTCTGACCTGGCCAACAAGGTATTCATAGATTGGTAAACAGACCCAAAGATTGACAATCAGGCTTATGTTCCATTGCTGAGAATGAATTGGAAGGAGAATTATGGTTTCTGCACCATGCTTTGAGGGACAAAGATTAACTGACACAGTGTAAAACCCCAGGGACTTAGCTTCATCCATAGATTCTTTGAAACAGCATGCAGGCAGCAGAAGGCCTTGGCATTTGGGTGTGACAAGTATGGAAGCAAGGCTTTTGGGTGGAAAATGCTCCACATCAGATCATATCCAAGAGCATGCATGGCATGCAACTGATATGCCCTAGGTGGATCTACACCTAAACACTAAGGAAATACCACATATCAGCATCTAAACTATGATATTTAGTGAAAACAGCTAGCCACAACAGGACAGAGTACAATAATGAAGTCCTAAGTACTGGAGAGAAGTGCTAGCTAGTGAAAAGGAAATGTTGTCTGTAGAGAAGAATGACAATAAAATTGTTTTACTGCCCTACAGACTGGTCACTACTTCTTAAGTTTGTTGGAGTTAAGTCTGAAATGAGATAGTATTCAAAAATGCAATACAAAATGCTCAAGGTAAGGTAAAATGATGTCTGACACTATGCTAGCTAGATACAGTGAATGGTCTTCCTTTTCACTTATCTAGCTATAACTCTTCGAGATAGTCTTCCTGTCTCTAGAGCTTGCAAGGTCACTTTGTTCTAAGTGTAGATAGGTCTCTTTTCAATATAAATCTCTTCAATCTACAAGGGTGGTCTTCCTTCCCTTGTGAATACTCATGGTCTCTCTAAAATTTAACTAGGGATGGTCTTCCTTTCCCTCTTTAACTCCCCAAGGTACAGTGGTCTTTCTTCTGTCTTTAGGTGAAGATTCCAGGAGATGGTCTTCCTTTCTCCTGAAATTGCACTTTTTACTAATTAAGCTAAAAAAGATGGTCTTCCTTTCCCTCACACTTCTCAAATCACTAATACAGCCCAAGGACTTAGTCCTGGACTTTGTTATATGGTGCTCAGTTCATCACTCTCTTAGATTAGGGTATAAGGTGGTTTTCTCTCTCAAATTGCTAACTCTAGCTAGCACTTCTGACCTCAAAACTGAACCGGAATCTGCTCATCCCTCTGACTTAGCATTGCAGGAGCTGATGGGCTTGTCACTGCAGGTTGCATTGTGAGAGAACAGGGGCAGAATCCCTGTTGCTTTTGTCCTTCCTTATCCTTGGTTTTTATCTCATCCTGGATGGCTATTCTTAGCTCATTTCTTGGCCTGGTTTTTGGTTTGCTCATATTTCAGGCATTGCTTACTATTAATCACATGTTTATTTGTATTTATTCTCTAGGAGGGTGTCTCACTGGAGCCTTTCTCTTCTATTTTGCTCTCTTCTTCAGAACCTGACTAACATATTTAGCACTTTGTTCCTCCATGTCTCTCTTACATATCTTCCCTCTGTGTCTTGTAGGTTTCTTACTGACGTAGTACAGACCTGTATATTCTATTTAATATTATTTTATGTCCCATCTGCCTATGATTATCTGTCTGTTCCACTTTCATGTGATGTTCTCCTATGTTTCATTGTATGTGACTGTTAGGGCTTATGTCTGAAGCCAAACAAACACCACTATCACTTTGGTTCTGCTGCACTATAGCTGCTCTCAGTTGCAGCATAGCTGTATCTGTTCCCCCCAGGTTCTGAGTACCGGTGCTATATTCAGTGCAGCTGCACTTCACATTTTCCTTTGTTCTAGCTAGCCTGTTATTTCCTATACTTAGGGCTTTGTTATTGTACTTTGTCCTGTTGTAGCTAGCTGTATTCTCTAATATCATAAGTTAGATGCCAATATGTGGTTTTCCCTGAGTTTTTAAGTGTAGATACACCTAGGGCATATCAACTTTGTGCATAAGAGGATGAATATGTGACAGGTCATAAATATGTACTAAGGGTGCTATAGTTAGCTTTGAAGAGATTGAGTTCTCATTTTTCAAGCTGTTTGAGGTGGGAGTGTCACAGGATGTGGCTTTGCCAGGGATGGATTCTCAGACAAAAATGAGGCATCAACAGTCATAACTTCAACAGCAAATTAAGAGGCCTAACATTAGAATGTAATTAAGGGTTAAAAATTATTAACATTTAATCCTTAGGAACAACACTGATATGAACTTTTAAGCAACAAACTATTTTAATTAAAATCTATGTAGAAAGTATATATAATTACAAACATATGAAAGGAATTAGATACCCATAATACATGTCAATTTGAGTCATGAGAAAACAGCAATAGAAATTAAGGTCAAAATAAATAATATGTATGCTGCTTAACCCAGGATAAATATTGCATGCCAATGCATGCTAGAGCATACTTGACATGCCAATAGCATGCCAATTTATGGTTGTCCCAGTCATTGCTGTGGAGCTACATGTGCTCCTCACAAAAATTTTCAGACCTCCTTGCCCCAGTTATTGGTTGCTCTTCAAGTTAATCAAGACAAGCTTCTGTCCCTAACTTGATTGTCAATGTTTGCCAGATAGCCTTGATATGCCATAGATGGGTCTACACCGACAGGATACAGTACAATAACAAAGTTCTATGTTCTGGAGAAAACAGACTAGCTAGAATAAAGGAAAATACAGAGTGCAGCAGCACTGAATATCACACCAGCATTTGGAATCCAGGGGGGACTGATATGGCTAAGCTGTAACTGAGAGCAGCTATAGCATAGCCAAACCCAAGTGACAGTGGTGTTTTGTTCAGCTTCAGATGTGATCCCTCACAGCCACACACAATGAGAGAATAGGGAACACAGGAGAACCTTGCATGAAAGAAGAACATATGGATAAATATATACAGACAGAGCATAAAATAATAGTAAATGAAATATACATGTCTACACTACATAAGCAAGAAAACTACTAGGCACAGATGGAAGACATCTAAGAGAAACATGAATGGACAAAGTGTCAGATATGTTAGTCAGGCTCCAAAGAAGAGAGCAAAATAGAAGAGAAAGGCACTGGTGAGACACCCTCTCAGAGAATAAATACAAATAAACATGCAATCTCTAGTAAGCAATGCCCAAAATATGAATGAACCAAAAATCAAGCCAAGAAATGAGCTAAGAATAGCCATCTAGGATGGGATAAAAGCTCAAGGATAAGAAATGAAGAAAGAAACAGGGATTTCACCTCCATTCTCTTACAACACAATCTACAGTGATGAGCTCTGCAGCTCCTGCAATGCTAAGTCAGAGATATGAGCAGATTTTGGTTTGGTTTTGAAGTTAGATGTTCTAGCTAGAGCTAGCAACTTGAGAGTGAAAAACACAAATATACCTTAATCTAAGAAAATTATGAACTGAGTACCATATAACAAAGTCAAGGATTAAGTCCTGCAGTTGTGTTAGTAATTTGACCAGTCTGAGAGACAGGAAGACTGTCCCTCTTGGCTTAATTAGTAAAAAGTACATTTTCAGGAGAAAAGAAGACCATCTCCTGGAATCTTCACCCAAAGACAGAAAGAAGACCATTTTGCTTTGAGGAACTAAAGAGGAACAGGAAGACCATTCCTATCTAGTTTTTAGAGAGACCATTAGTATCTACAAGGGAAGGAAGACCACCCTTGTAGATTTAAGAGATTTATATTGAAAGGAGGCCTATCTCCACTTAGAACAAAGTGACCTTGCAAGCTCTAGAGGCAAGAAGACCATCTCAACAAGTCTGTAGGTAGATTAGTGAAGAAGATGTCAGACATCACTTTATTTTAACTTGTGCATTTTGTATTGCATTTTCAAGTATTATCTCACTTCAGACTTGTCCCCAATGAACTTAAGAGGCTGTGACCAGCATGTAAGGTAGTAAAATGATTTTATTGACATTCAACCCTACAGACTACTCCACCTTTTCAGCCAGTACATGTTATTTCACAATAGCACATATGGAAATACACCAAAGCAGTAGTACAGTATTATACCATCAAACCATAAGGGAGCTCAGTGGTGAAAATATTACCTCTCAAAAGCAAAGAGTTCCAGTGGTATATATTTCACCACCCAAAGCAATGACTCCCAGTGGTGAAATTATCACCACATGAAGTAAATACCAAAATAAAATAAACTTTATGTACCAGTGGTATTGAACATACAACCAGCAGAGAATATGCACAATGTAAATGTACTAATCTATCTCTGTATTATACCAACTGAGCTACAGTGTCTTTCTGAAGCTTATATCATTATGTGTCCAGTGGTGTAATATTCAACATCCCAATGGTGAAATGCACACCACTCAGTCTACTTAGCCTGCAAATGGTGAAATCTCACCATTCAGGTTAGTTAAATGAGGTGGAAAAATTCTCACTACAGGATGAGTGAGTTTAAGTAGTGAATATCTCACTATTAACCCAACCGTCTATGTTCCTCAAACCAATCGTCGGCGCTCGTTAAGTCACTCATCGTTGTCGATCTGCCCCTCATATACATCAAGCTTTGGATATGGAGCTGCCTCTCGTGTACTTCAGGCTGTGGATATGGTGCCGCAGCGCGTGTCCTTCAAGCTCCCTGTGGGGCTGCAGTTTGTCTCCTTCAAGCTCTCGTTGTCGAGCTGCAGGGCGTGCCAAGCTCTTCATTTCGATCTGTAGTTTGTGCTGGTTAAACTCTCGTATTCGAGTAGTAGCTCAACCATCAAGCCAGGCTTGTCAAACTGCATGGTGTGTACGTCGAGGTAACGATCTCTGCTTGCGGTTGCTCGTGTCCTTCAATCGTAAAGCTATAGCTCATTCCTCAAGCCGACCTTGTTGAGCTTCATGGCGTGCTCATCAAAGTAATTATCGTTGTCCTTCGGTCGCTCATGTCCCTTGAGCTGCATCTCGTGCTCGAGCGGTGATCACGAGTGTCGAAACTTCTTTCGAATCTTGCAGTCTTGTTGCTATTATTTGATTTGTCCAACCCTCAGCTGATCATTATCGAAGTTCGTTACGTAAATAAATGACAGGTGAGTGTTCGCTAGGATGGACGGAGGACGTCCCTTGAGATATATGATATCCCCCACTTTCATGTAATATTCTGAGGATGGGATCTTCAGATAGGTCTAACTAACAAGTCAGGCTCTACAGAAGTGAAGGAAAGCCGCCACATCATACTCTGGGCCTCCTCCTTGCGCGCAGTTTACGCCTTTTATTTGCGCCGCTTCAAGTCACAGCCTTTTGCGTGTCACTTTTTTCTTGCTCACACCTCTCTCCCTAAAACAGAGCATGATAACTACCGGCTTCGTTCTACCTCGATTTTTGGCAGAAGCTGTCCAGGAAGCAACACCCACCGAGAAATTTTTTATTTACATGCTTCTACACGCATGGGTTTTGCTTTCGTATCGTATACATAGCTTTCATATGCAATTCCATTATCAGGTCGTTTATGAATGAGTGATACTTCTTCCCGGCGCTCTCAATACAATCCTCTCCGCCGCCTAAAAATGCAAATCCCGGTAACATCTGAGGCATCGGAATTAACCTTATACCCTGCTTATCCCCCGCTGGAAGTGCCTTCTTTCCATTTAAGTGTCTTGCATCATCAATCGTTTAATTTATCTCAACAGAGGAATATGTACTAGGCATTGGCGATAGATGTGCTGATCAGATTCCTTGTTCCGCGCGGGTGGCCATTTGGGGAAGAGGCACAACATGCAATGCTATACAAACATTGGCGTGGTACTTTGTGTGTCGATCTTTACTCCGTGAAGGTCAAAGCACAGTATGTGCGTGCAGATGGTAGCGGGGTTTTC
>JASFDH010000479.1:5438-23468 GCA_036937195.1 Nidularia pulvinata
CCCCGTTATATGGGAGCATGCAGCACCAGCAGCAGGCCTTTTCGGCACTGTACGAGCCACAGACCGCCGCGATGCCGCAGACCCCGGCGTACCCCGCGTTCCCGCCACGCCCGCAGACTCCCGCGTCGATGGGGCCCATCGCGCAGCCGCAGGGTGCGGTAGGGCCCAGCGTCGAGATCCGCCGCGAAAGAGGCGTGGGCGTCGGGTTGGGGAGCAGCGTAGTGCCGCCCACCCCGGGGCCGTATGTGCCAAGTGGCTTTGGTGAACAACAGCAGGGCTTAGGGATGGGGGTGGTGCCACGTGCGGTAGGGTCAGGCGGGGGGGACACGGTGCTCGTCAGCGTGGGCCTGCTGGACGTGGGTGGCTCGGGGAAGATATACCCCCTCGATGTGTTTACTCTGGATGTGTTCGTGTATAACCAGAGCGGGTGGGTAAGGCGGTTCGAGGTGAGCTGTGCCCGGGGGAAGCGGCGGCGGAGGGGGGCTAGTGGGGAAGGGGGTGTGTATGGGTATATGGGGACGAAGAAGGGCGGGGAGTATGTGTATCCCGGCGTGGTGCCAATTGATAGTCGGGTTCGGATTGGGTGCGTGTTTTTTCGTGTCTTGGATGGAGTGGCTGGTTTTTGATGATTTCCATAGCCCTCTACGGCCATCATCATGCCAGTCAGTGCGCATGAACTTCCTCGCTCTCTCCCCAGGGGTACATTCCATCGAGGCACTCACACTGACGGATGTGGAGACGAAGTTCACGATGAACCTTCGGTGAGTTTCCTTTTTTTTCTCCTTTGTTTTATGCGCGGGTTCTGATGGAACGGGGGTGTAGTTCTGTGATGGATGTGGTTGTGCATGACCCGAATGACTAGTGTGGTCTTCGCTTTTTAGTGAGACCTAGCAGCTTTCTGCGCGATGTAGGGCCACGGTGAAGCAGGGCCTGCTTCGAGTGGCTGGACACAAGCTTCATGCTTGTTCTTGACAGTGTGGTGTCCATTCTGTAGTTGGGGGGAATACTTTAGGCGAACCTACTTCGTGATACCTAACACCACTCATCCATTCGCACAGTGTATCCAATGGTATTAAGAATTGGAGACACATAAACGAAATACATTCGAATATATAATGCGCATCGGGAAGACAGAACGTCGAAAGCCATCTACATTATCAATACCACAGCGGCGTCCTGCCCAGGGATTGATCACGTCGACCGGTGTCTTTACGAGAGTCGCGCAAGATCTACACGGCTACCTTCATTTCTTTCCCCAGTACGCTTCCAAAAAACTTCTGGTGGATGTCGCTTTTACGTCAGTAACCCTGTTCAAATACGAGCCCACCTCTGCTTTCCCTTCCGAGATGACCAAGAGCCCCCCTGCCTGCAATTTCCCTAGCCAATTTCCCTTCTCGCCTTCGACTTGAACCATTTTCTTCAATTCTTCCTTGCTCACGTATCTGACACTGAATTTCTCTCCCAGAACCTCCTCCGCTTCAGCTACAATCCTGTTCCAGGTCGTTGTGTGGCCCATACCCATCTCCTTCGGCCAGCTTTCCAGGTGGATTGCAGCACCCACGAACTTCCCAACGTCCTCCGCAGTCGTCAACGTCATGGGCTCGTCTCCAGTTCCAGGGATTTCTGCTTCTCTTTTCGCCACATCGACGATGTATGGGTAAATTTCAATTGGACCTTTATATAGCACTGGTGCCCCAGCTGCCAAGTAGTTCATGAACAACCCATTTCGAAAGGCTGTGTATTCCTCGAATCCACTATTCTGCACCTCCTTCCACACTTCTACTTTCGTATGGTACAGATCAAGATCCACGTTCACAGCAGCAGAGAGGGAAAATTCTGAAGGTGCAAAGCGCTTCACGCCGGCGGCTACGGCAGCTTTGACAACGTTCATCATGGGCATAACATTGTCTGATAACCATACAGTGGAAATGACGGTGTGCACTCCCGTGAGGGCGGCAGTGAGATCAGGAATGGAGTCATAATCGACGTGATGCACTACTGCCCCTTTGGCCAGGAATTCCTCGATAATAGGTTCTGGGCCGACCTTTGGACGCGTTAGAAGTGTGACCGACTGGCTGGGGTCGTCCAGGAGGGCGCTGGCAATCGAATATCCAACGCCTTTAGTGACACCGGCGACGGCGACGCGCTGTTTTATGACGGGGCTGGGGTTGGTCATGTTGGTAACCTTAATCGATGGGACCTAACTTATAAAGGATAGTGAACTCTACTTACCGCCATTCAGATTTGAGCGCCTTTAGCCCCAAGGCAGCTACGACCTCGTGACTCAAGTACCTTTCGTATATCATTATTAGATTACATAATATTTCGGACCAGTGCCGCCGATTCCGATATTTAGACCGGATTGCCCCCCCATCCGTTTCCGACTACGAGCTCACATAGGCCAAGTGAAACATACTCTGTTCTGCATCTTCTATCAATCCTCCCGTGTTCAGCACGTTGTTTTCATACCAGTGCTAGTAATATTACTGTGCTAGCGAAGACAAAGTTACTTGGGCACTGCAGTCACCGTCAACTAAGTCAACTAAACGCTCTCCGCTCTTCCAATCCAAGTTTTCACCGGCTGCCACAGTCTTCTTTGGTCATCATCTCACAGGATTTTGCAGAGGTTACTTAAGTCATTTGGAACAGGCCATTCGAGCTTTGATCGAAGTCTTTCAGTTTGCTATCGGATCCCACGGGTCAATAGACGGAATCCAATGTTACTATCGATTCCACTCTCCAACCGACGGTCATCGTTCAACATGTTCAGACTGAAGCCAGTTGATATTCAGAATATCGAGCTATGGTTCCGTATGTTATACCCAGGACTAACATACTAAAGCCAGTGGTCGGTACCCTTTGGTACTGCATGAAGAACCACTAACTTGCATTGGACTGGCCACTAGCATCTATAGATGAGTATTCAACTTCTCTCATCCCACCCATATCCTGAACTGCGCTTTGATGTCGAACGTACTTCTATTGGTGAAATAAATCCATAAGAGGACACGAGACCACCCCGAGACGGCCAGAAGGTAAGCAATGCCCGTTGATCTAAATATAATGGACAATACTGGCGCAGAACTCTTCGTTGATGCAATATATATTGAACACTAGGGCCCGGATACAGAAAGCGCCACGAACAAATGAGGCTTAAAGAATCCAGGTGTATGTGTGCATGGCACCGACCGCAGTCCTCTTCCGCAGCACCTAGGACGCCATCTTTCTCTCAGTGTTCATTCACAGTAGCCTTAAATACGGCCTCTCAAGTTGTCGCTGATACTTAGACGCGTACGTTTGCTCTGACATTGCAATTACTCTGACCGTGTTAACTCATGCATAAAGTCTGGAGCCCAACCATGATCAAGCAATCCGTCCCAAGTAACTCCGTGTCGTATCCCACCGAGTCTGCACCAGATTATCAAACGGCTTGGAGTGAGTCTCTAGCCAATCTTCAGCTCCAGAGCCCGCCTGCCCATGTCCAACGTCCCCTCACGGCAATTGTCAGGGATCCGGAGAGCCTGGTCATGATGGAGCCTGAGGTCCAACGACATCCTTCTAAGACGTCGATGGATTCAGAATCGTCTCAGAGCTCTTCGAGCACTATGAAGCACATATGGAAGGAGATCGGGAAAGGGTTCCTGATACTGTTGACCCTACCGTTTGCCGCACTTGGAGCCAGTCTTCTCCTTACCGGTGCGGTATTAAATGGTTCTGGGAAAGTGATAAAAGGAATGGGGAAGTTATCTATGAAATGCTTCTATGGAAATGGTGCGTACGCTGATTTATTCGAAAGACTCTTGCTGATATGGACCATTGCAGATCGATTTTCTTAGGATGATATAACCCTAGTTGCATCCAATGCCTATCTGTTCTCGCCTAGTTTCTTTCTTATGCATTTTTCATCACGCCCTCAGGAGTCCATATCCTTAGCGTCTTCTTGCGTCCTCGTCTGTTCTTATTAATTAACCACGCCATACAGTGTAGTAGCCACCAGTCAGACGCAATAAATGGGGTGTGATGACCCTGATTCTTGTAAGGTTTGGTTATCACCATAAATACCTGGTGCATCGTTAGAGATATGAGGTCCGTTCATTACACCTGAGACGGAGAGAGAGGAAGCCAAGCTGAAGGTGTATTCTCGCCAATCTAAATACAGTAAATCAGCATTGATCTTTATTGATGAATAAATATTGATTGCTACTAGGGCCGAACGGGTTACCAACGATCCATACCAAGAACGAATGAAGTGTGAAAGCCAAATGCATTTGGACAAGGTGCTGACCGCAGCCCTCTCCCGCAGTACTTTGGACGCCTTCTTTCCTGCAACGGTTCGATACAGCCATAAATACGTTGAACTCTGGACATGCATTTTGACACCCCAACTCCTCCAACTGCTTTAACTCGTAGATAAAGCCAGGAGCACAACCATGATCAAACAGTCTCTATCAAGCGATTCGGAGTCGTATCACACCGAACCTGCACCAGATTATGAGATGGTGTGGACTGGATCCTCTGTCGGTGCTAGTCTTCAGCTTCAGAACCCCCCTGGAAACATCCAGCGCCCCCCTAATGCGGTTACAGCTGTCCGAGACCTCGAGAGTCTAGTCATAATCCAACCCCATTTCCAATCACCACACCATTTGAAGCAGTCGATGGAATATGGGCCTCAGCGGAGCACTTCGAGCACTTCGAGCCATGTATGGAAGGAAATCGGGAAAGGTTTCCTCATGCTCCTCACGCTCCCATTTGCCGCTGTTGGTGCTGCTTTACTTCTTGCCGGTGGGATATTAAATGGCTTTGGACAAGTAATAAAGGGAATAGGAAATGGATTTATGAAAGGCTTTTATGGCAATGGTGCGTATGCCGACATGTTTGGAGGCCTTTTGCTCACATTTTTGTCAGAACGATTGCCTAGATTCTCTAAATCATAGGATATGGGACCTTATAGCCGTAGCTTTCATCTACTGACAATTACCCGCTATTCCCTCCTTATATCATCAGTTAGCTGTACCCAAAGCACATTCTTGTGTCACCATCTGTTCTCATTATTAACTACGTACTGTGTAGTAGCCAGTCATCAATGCGAAAAATACAGTGCTTGAGAGAGGTATTATGTAACGATATGTGGTCATCAAGCCATAATATGTAGTGCATCGTGAGACATGAGGGCTCCTGCAACTTCCGGCCCGTCGTCGAGGACTTCAAGCAGTACGAAGCTGACTTCATAGCGTGGTGGATGGTCAATCAGCCTGCGTGGGGAATACCGGAAGAGGGGTGCCTTAGCTGACATAGGAAGGAGGAGGATGACGGAAGAAGATCCAACAGCCCGGCCGTAGCATCAGCATTTTAGGAAATTAATTTCCGGGTTTTCAATGGTGTTGGAATTACATCTGGCACATTCTCGAAGAGGTTATCTCGGGCTTAGTAATATTGTTAGTAATTATCTTAGTGATCATTGACTCAGTATATAGATTCGGTAGTTTACTGGAATACAGTAGAATACTTGTATAGTAGTATATAAGGACCTCTGTAGGAGGCCTAACTAACAATCAAGTTTAGCTATCTTACCACTGCGCGACCTCGATTCACAACAAATGGTTTTCACTAATTTTCCGAAACCATGAAAACATGAAAACCTCGAAACCTAGAATATTGTTTTAATAGGGAATACCAAAGAAGAGCGGAGACCTACTTCGCCTTGGGTAGTTTGTGGAACTCCCGAGAAGATATTTTCGTCGGAAACTATTCTTTCACCTGAACCGGAAGTATTGTTCAAAAGACCGCCAGCGCTGGAAAATTCAAATTACATGTCTCAAAAATTCGCCAGAGTGCGATTATGTAGTAGGAAATAGAACTTAAATACGTAGAATGTGAAACTTATTATGATTTATTCTCTAGTTCACTCATCGCGACAAGCCCGTCGTTCGATTTGTGTGGCCAAATAAATGTAATGTTTTTGAACTATGTGCATTGGTAGGAGAGCGCATATATTTTCATTCACAGGTTCTGATAAGAGTACCACTGACAGAATATATTTATATTTTCTCACTGGCCGTCGAATAGGCAAGTCATTTTGCTTTCTTGAACTTTCTGTGCCAATTTTCTCTTACACTACTTTGACAGCCATGAGACGGGGCTGCAAGTTCGCCGTTGTCGATTTCTTAACCTCCTGCTGCATCAGGTTGGGCTCATCATTTCCGACATCAAAACTCGGTTTGAAAGAGAATGTAATGTGCCGAGGACTCCTTCATATCTGAACTCTCACTAGTTGAACGAAGGAAGGACAAGAATGGCACCATGCTCGTATATGAGTGTCTAGAGGGATGTGGTGTAGTGTTTCCCAAATGTGCAGATATTGATGCTCGAAGGATAGAAGCCTGACAGTGATTCACAAACTCTTGCAGGTGGCATGCATATTCCCTTCCTTACAATCCTTCCAATGATTATAAATGTTCCATTTTGTATTTAACACCATTAGCGAGAGCTTCGAATAATAAACCGAGGAGATTATGTCAATCATTGAGCTCTGTCGTGTATAATTAACGGATTATAAGGCAAACAGAAAGAGTATAAAAATGATTCTGTATAGACTCCTGATCATATATGATTCAAACGAAGTAGAACATTGGAAAATAATATAGATATGACATTATGAACACGTCCAAGATCAATGCTTAGGGTATAATTCGAACACAAAAGCAGATTTAAATGTTTCATATTTCTATAATCCAGTAGCTTGCAATGCCCAGATAGCATTTATGAAAGACTGGGAAGCAAATGAGCAGCAAGCTATGTTTTCCAGAAAATTCATACTATCAGGCTCCATTTAGTCGAATCTTGCAGCTCACCTCTTGATATCAAACACCCTCCTATATACACCCATCCCTTCTCTTTCTTCCCTGTGGCTCCTCCCCCGTACTTCGTCTCATAATCCGTAATCTTCATCCCACTCCCTCGCCTCTCATTCTTCTCCATATTACTAACCCCTCTCACTAACCCCATCGCCCCACGCACAACTTTCGCCCCATACACCTCCCTTTCCTCCTCTTCCATTATCCACTTCAAAATATCATACTCTGAATCTCTTGTAATCGTCGCGTTCCTCCTCCCCATCATCGTCGCCTCCTCTTCCCTCCCAATTCTTCGAACCACGCAAGCGGTGCACGACCTGGTTGCGTGTGTTCATGGAATTCGGCGAAGAAGTCAGCGCGAGGACATCAATGTTTAGAAGTTAAAGTTATGTATGGGCCAGAGAGCAAGAAGTTACAGTTGAGTTTTTCAATGGGTTTGTCCTATGCGTCCATTGGTTTATCGAGAAATTCTACTGATCATTATTAGGAGCTCCATAACCTGAATATCGATACAAAGGACACCAGGACAAGATCCAGGTGGCCGGGAAAAAGGTGCCAGCATTGATGAATGCAAATTTGAAGGCTTCGATTTCGTGAACGCGGAGACATACTGGAGTCGGAATGCCTAAGACTGAGTGAAGTCCCCTTCACAGTGAAGAAGGATGATTTAACCGCCAGCAGCACGAGGGGTTCAAAGAGCGTGTGTGACAGCTGATTCTCAGTTAGCTGGAATTTTCAGGAGGTGGCATACTACAGGGCGAGTTGTTAAGGCGAGTTGTTTGGATTTCCTTGAATCCTGCTCCCAGTGAATGTTTTGCTTGCAACGGGTGATTTTTTTGTGCCCCCAGATAGGATCACTCCTGTAATGCTACGAGAGACTTATAGTTCAATTAAGAACTTCGGTGCATTATACTAGTGATTTTGTGCCTGCATATTAGCATTTGACTAGAGTAACTGAAAGATTTCCTCGTCATAACTTTGTACAACTACTGCCGGAAAGGCTATAGATACATAGAGACTTTCCCGTCCCTCTACACTTCCACACGCTGGAATGGCCGAGTCGTTAAGGCGAGTGATTTGAATTGATACAATGCGAATTGGCTTTCATTATCACTTGGGATTTCCCGCGTAGGTTCAAATCCTGCTTCCAGCGAATATTTTTGCGTATCGACTGATATATTTAGGTTTTCCTCATTGTTTCTTTTTATTACAGCGTGACATCAACGTGCACTTGGAGAAGGGTACTGCACCAGGTGAGCATCGCTATGCTTAAGCGTAATATTCAGGAGTAGCGGAAATGTTTGTTGGCAGGACGATTTATCATCAAGTGGACATTAGGCACATGTGCCAGGTGACTTGAGCACTTGAATACTTACTACCTTTAGCCTGCTAGGCTGTGGGAGGGATAGTACTGTAGCTAGTCGTTGTAGCAACGCTATTGTCCATCCATCCGTCGCGGTCACGCTGTATCCATGATGCGTGCACATGGGAGATCGACTTCATTTAGGACATTCGGATTCATTTAGGACACTAATTACACACGGACCGGGGTGCACTACTTAAGCGTCAGGTTGTCCTAGTGCCGCAGGTTTGCTAGCATGCCGCAGGGTACGACATCTACGCACGTCTCAGGGTACTCACAGACGGATCGAGACTAAGGGTGCCGACAATGACGCATGCGAATCAGTATGTCCATGAAGCGAGAATGAATGCAGGTATATGTCCCATGGATAGTGCCAGCTGGGGTACAAGCGAGGCACATTCGTGAAGTTCTAATTGACAGACAACGAAGAATATTCAGGAGCAATTTACGAGACGACATCGTCAGATAGTAAGATTCAATCCTCGTACAGTAAGAGCAGATCGTCAAATACCGAGGTTTAATCGTCCTATAACGGGATTTAATCGTCATGCAGCCCGGCCGGATCGTCATGCATAAAGATCTGATCGTAAAGCAGTAAGCCTTAATCCTAGACAGCGAATGCGAAGGGGACACGTCGCTCATGCACGAAGAAGGCAGAGGAGCTCCATCCAAAGAAGAGTATAGTGGCATGAGTGCGGGCCGCGAGGCAGAGTCTGAGCATGCAGTACATCGTCACGCTATACAGTAGTTGGGACTGGGCGTATATTCGGGGGCGGAGCGGAGAATCGTCAAGTGGGGGGAGAGCGACGGAGATAGTCTGTGGAGAATCCGCATGCAACTTTGAGAGAGACAGGAAATGGAATGCGGAAGGAGATGGAGAGCAGGGGGTGACGTGATCCATCACGCAATGATCAGATATACTAGCGAGGGATGCTGGGAGGGGCCTTGCGGCGGTGAGTGTATCAGAGGTGTACATATCATCACAGATGTAGGTGCTGTGTAGCGGTGGGATCGCGAGCGCTCATCAGGGATCCCAAAACGAAACTGAGGGAGACGGGAACAAAGTTGGCATGCGCACAGCCGTGTTGTGAGCGGGCCGCTGGGAAGAGTCTGGGAGAAAAAGGCAGAGGCAGATGGTCGTCGAGAAGAAGTGGAAGAAGAGGCAAAGCACCGAAGATAACGCAGTGAAGGGGCGGGGACGGGCGAACGTCGGGCGCGGGGCAAGGGAAGGCAATTGTGGGAGCAGAGGCGTTGCCACGCGGCGATCAACCCGGCTCGGCAGAACCTTCTCGGGAAGGCTTACTTCATCTAAGCGTTCATTTCGGGGTATGCCGAGATGATATTAGGGCCTAGTGGAGGCTGGTTGCCTTTCTCCCGTCGTCGTCGCTCGAGCCCCTTCCCCTCGTCCCCGTCTTCGCCTCCGTCGCTGTCCCCCCTGACCAGCGCACCCACGATGCTCGTCCGCCTCCCTGCCAGCATCCAAATGGCCCCGCTCGACCTACGTGCCTCCCTCCCCTATTTCCAGGTGCACCTCCCCTCCCCCACATCCCTCTTCCTCGTCCTCCTCGTCTCCGTCGTCGTACTCGCTGCCTTGCGCGCGGCGCTACTGTTCGTGCGACCACACCCGCAGCCGGAGCAGAAGAATATCGTCAGTGTGCCTCAACAGTCAGTGGAGCTGCAAGAAAAGAAACAGCCGATACAAGAGCAACGCCCGAAGTCGTCGTGGGCGTGGGGCCTCATCACCTGGGACAGTCTCCCCGCCCTCCCCTTGTCCCTGTCCACTTCAACACCAGGGAGAGACATGCGTGGCCGCGGCGTGGGGCTAGCAAGCAAACAGCCGCAACAGCAGATGCAACAGGCTTGGCAGCAGCAACAGCAAAGGAGAGGTCCGGCGTTCGAGCGTCCGTGTATGTCCCCTTTCCTCCCATTCACTATGTGCCTTCCTTGCTAATGATAGTATTGCTATCGCATCCAGTACCAGCGATGTATCAAACAGAAGTCCCCGCATCTATGGCGAAGATGATCATGTCGCGGCATGTACGTTACTATCCTTATCTCCTCCCCCCTCACCCCACTCACCTCTCCCCATTTTCCTCTCCGATAGACCTTCCGCCGGCCCACGTCCCGCCCACCACCGCGCCCATCCACCCCAGTACCGCAAATCCAAATTCAGCGGCGTTCTCCGTCCATGGTCTGATGCCCCCCTGGTAGCCAAGACAGGACAAGACAAGATACCGGACAGCTTTCGTAGACCTCATTTGCTTTGAGCTTCATTCGTGCATATCATTATTATCCCCCCACCCCTCGCTTCGGCACCGCTTCTCATTCATCGTATCACGTCGCATCTATCATACTTCACGCACTTGCGCCACCTCCCCCTCCCTGCCGCCTTTCATCCTTTCATGTCGCTTCCCGCCCATCTCATGTTACTCCCACCGCCGCTTCAAGCTCTTCGCCTCCGCCACCGTTGGCGTTAACCGCTAGTGCCTAGATGTGACATCCGGAATGGCATGGACGTGGACATCCCTCCCATACTCTCACGGAATACAAACCCCAGACGACGTACGAACATCGACAAGAGAAAAATAAACAATAAGCCATTAACAACCCCTTGTACGAAAAATACAATGCTTTACGCCCTTCATGTTCATGTTCATGTTGATGCTGGGAACGCCAGCGGCGCTCCGGTGGACGATGTACGCGAGGGAGCGAGGCTCTTCGGGGCTTCCACCCAAAGCCCGTCTACATCCCGCACCCATATGCGGGAACGGTACTGCACGTAGCGCGGTGCACCACCCAATCTTCTGGGTACACCGTGCGGCCGTCCAGCCCCTGGGATCTCCCGTTCCCATCCCCGCCGGCTTCACACATACATACCTACCCTCCCTGCCGACTTACACGCCCAGCACTTATCTTCTTGACGTAGATACGACCCCTTACCCCCTCCACCACCGACTTTCGACTATACTTATATCTATTCACTCCGGGACTTTTTTTATTTCTTTTTCATCGCCTTTGTTCTTTACTTGGTGTTTCGTTATTCGTATAACTAATGCTCATGATATCTAGCTTTTTGTTCTGTGCTTTTTTGTGTGCTTTTTATTGAACTCTTCGTTCGCAGTTCCCTTCCCTTTTTCCACCTTCTGTATATCATGAGCGTATTGCTACTTAGGTTTTGCGGTGGTGTGAAGATAAAATTCGAAACATGGTTTTTTTTTGCTATCGCCATGATTCTATTCCATTGCTCGTCATTGTGTCTGCTGGTTCACCGTTGCGTCGATAGCTCCGGCACTCAACTCCGAGGCACGCTCGCCGCGCTGGGACTCCAAGCGCCACGTCATCCATTACGTTTTGCTCGTGTTTGTTTCTCCTAATGCTTAGTCAGCGTACTTTGAGTTTCTGGATTCGGCGGGGGCCGGATGCTTGACAATTTTTCGAGAACTTTACTATGGGTGACCAGGTGTTTGAATCATTTTGACCATTTTGAAAATTAAAAAATATTCCCGTCCTCCTATCCCTTAGATATTTGCTATACTTATGTTCAGCCTTCTAATATACGTGAATATGAATTTTTTTTACGGATAAAGTGTGAGGAACGAGTGCAGGAGCATATCCGTTTCTCTGAGTCGTGAATTCAGGGTGTTTGAATCGACTGTCACGGCGTCGTCACAATGGACTTTGGCACTCCGAATGTCGGCAGAGCGGCACCACCATCGCATCAGAATCGTAAGGTTGAATGCAACACTGACTACCCTTCGCCGTTTCATCGTTTGAGCATAAATACACAATAAATCCATTTTAAAAACTATCTGTTCCGTAACGTTGTGTATGGAATTTTGTATGCTGCTGCTGCCGCTTTTAAGTTCTTTCGCCGGCCACTCCTGAATGCCTGGCAGGCTTCTGTGATTCGGTTCTTGACCTCTGGATTTTTATAGTCGAGTTGTGCCTTTGTAGCACGATGTACCTTGGCCTTTGCCACTCTCGAAGTCGCTGAACGACGCTCTCGACTGTGCTACTGTTCTTGTTGTTGGGGCTTCAAACTCCGCTTCAACTAGGTACAGTCGCATCACGCTGTGGATCTCGTCGTTCATTTTTTCCTCATTACTCTCCAAGTTCTTCATCTTTCACAGAGAAAATTGACAGTCCATTCCATACATACATAGCTACCTGCTGGTCCTTTTTTGAGAAAATCACACAGGAGGATCGGATTAGATCTTGCTTTTGATGCTATTACACTAAGCAATTTGATGTAATGAAAAACGCTCTTTTCTTTTTCAAAGCACTCTCGAATGAAATTTTGTGAAAAAAACTTGACAGCACTAAAGAGTAAGTCAATCTCGACCTAAATAAAAAAATATAAGCCCAGAGAATGCTTGTGGCGAGAGTTATTGGACTAATTCAAACACTGGTCACGTTTCAAACACCTGGTCACCCATAGTATAGCTAATTAAAGAACGATAGACCCACTTCGGTTTTTTCGTGTTCACCACCTTTGTTTAATTTTGGAGCAGGGGACAAATAGTATTTACCTAAATGTGGAAATTGTAGTACTATGGGCATGCCTCAGGAGCAGGTGCACCACCTCCACTCCACTATACTAAGTAGAGCCACTGCTGCCCATATTCAATTTACAATTCATGCTTGCTTTCATGAGCCCACAATCTTTATAATGGCTATTGGAAATTGAAGGCACATACACAAAGCTAAGTTGAATAGAGCATAACATTGAGCAGAACAATATACTCATGGCCACAAAAAGTAATCACAGTTCCTGTTACAAGGTTTTCTATAACGAGTAACCCGCTATGCGACATCCTTTTTCTTTTATTAGAATAATGAACACATGATTAGCTATATTTAGTTTAGCCAACAAGAACAATAGTTATACTTAGTACATCGCACACAGACCATCATAGTTTACTATAAGTAGCACTTTGTACTTTACTTTAGTTCTTTAGCTTGACCTAGGCAAATATAGCCTTATCCTCATCTCTGCTCAAGTCCCTTGAACTCAGAACAACTTAAACCTCTTAGACTTAGTCTAGAGGCTCCTCAGAACCTAAGCTTCTCCTAGACAGAGACTTAGCAACTCAACAACTGTCCTATCCAATAGGAAGTGTGTCTATACCACAAACTCAAGAACCTAACACGTGGTTTCACCACTGTTAGACCGAACCCAGAACCGACAAACTTGCTTTGAACCTATGAAAGGCTTAATCACCATAACAGTTCCCATGACTTCCGAGCTTCTTTCACCAATATCTCAGTCAATTCTTGGCTCAGATATTTGATACTTGGTAAGACATAAGCTACCCTACCAATGGCCAGTTTCAATTGATCCAATGAATGTGGCTCTTAGTTCACTTATGAGAAGTTGCTCAAATATAATTGATCTACATTCTAGTAAAATTTCAAGCCTATGAGAAATGTTCTTGCTGAGTTAGAATTTTGACCATTTCAAAAAACCTGTCATAAATGGAAGGAGGAGGGATCTCAGACAAACAAAAATTAGCAGTCAAAAGTATGACAAGGATACTTCATTTCAGCCCAAGGGTGTCAAGACTTGTTCCCAAACTAGATTAGGAACTAGAGGTTGTAGGCTATGATAGTGCTATGTTGGAAGGACATCAGAAATAATGTTGGAAGGAATTCCAACTGTAATGCTAACAAGTAAGAACTGTTGGCTTCAGCTTATGTGCTGCACCCTTCCAGTTCTCATGGGTTCAATTTGCAAGCATGGTCCACATGTCAGAGGATAGTACCAAAGGTCAGAAGGGAGTCTAGCTGACCTAAGTCAATTAGAAGGAGGATCAGAATGTCAAGTTGTTGTTCCAAAGGGTAAATAGGAACTAGAGGTTGTGGGTTACAATAGTGCTATGTCAGAAAAATGTTGGAAGTAATGTTGGAAGGATTTCCAACCATAATGCTAAAGATAAGAACTGTCAGCTTCAGCTTATGTGCTATGCCCTTCCAGTTCTTGTGGGTTCTAACTTAGTGAATAGTCCACATGGCAGAAGATAGTTGCAGTATGTTGGAAGGATGTCAGAAGTGATTGAGGGTTAATGGTAGCTAGAGTTCAAGTCTAGTGTTGAGTGTAAGTCAGGACTAGTCAACATAAGTCAACTAGAAGATAAGTCAGAAGAGTGTTGGAAGGTTGGAAGTGAATCAGAGGGACTAGAGGTGATCTTAGTCAATATTTGGATTGGAGACTATAGTATAGGAATGAGCTACTTAAATACAAGTATAGCTAATTGTAATAATAAAAGCAGAAGTAGCAATACTATGGATACAAGGAATAATAAAAGTTCTTGACACATAATAAAAGTAGTGGAGACAAGAGTGGAAGCATAACTGAGCAGAAGTATACTTGGAAATGGTAATTGTATTGTGAGTATTGCTAATTGTAATAATAAAAGCAGAAGTAGCAATACTATGGATACAAGGAATAATAAAAGTTCTTGACACACAATATAAGTAGCAGAGACAAGAGTGGAAGCATAACTGAGTGGAAGCATACTTGGAAATGGTAATTGTATCATGAGCATTAGATAATGAAAACAATAGTTCAGAGATTAATGATGAATGCAAACAAGCAGGAAATGTTGGAAGCATAGCAGGAAATCATATCAGAGTTAGAAAGTGTCAGAAGATATTGGGAGAGGTTGTGGATGTAACAGTATTCCTCCCTTAAGCCTGAGCCCTTGAGGGATTGATCAGAAGTGTTTGGCTTCATTTGGCAGAAAAAATTTCCAGCACATATAAGGTGGACAGCAGCAGGGCAGTCATTAAAAAATAATCTTTTTAACCACCCACATCCCTGCCCACTAAACCAGTACCCAGCATGTTGCCCTCTACATCCCAGGCCCCAGCAACACTTGAGGAGCACAAGGCAGTGCATAAGTGCAAGCAACTTGAGATCAAGTTGGAGTCATTCTGATTGGTGGAGGAAGAGGAGCAGGAGGTGCAGTGCCTAGCAGAAGAGGCATGTAAGGAAGAGGTGTGGCAGTTGGTGGAGGAGGTGTGGAAGAATGTGGAGGCCATGGCCAAAGCCAAGGGCAAGGGCAAAGCAGGAGAGTTGAGCAAGGCAGTGGCACTGGTGGAGACTGACAGAAAAAAGAGCATGCTGTGGTTAGTGTCACACAAGTGCTGGTGGTGCATCATGAGGGATTTAGTATGCAAGGAGGAGCTGTAAGTCATTAGTTCTTTTTTCGAATATTTTGCTAACAATTTCTTTTAATTAGCAGAAAGAAACTGTGCTGTGCTTGCAAGGTTGCTTGTGGCAATACCAAGAGAACAGAGCTCTTGTAGAAAATGGGCAGAAGCAAGCACATGCACAAAGAGAGCAAGGAAAAGGAGGTGTCAGAGGAAGAGGTGCCTGCACAGAAAAAGGCACATATGGTGGAGGGTTGGGAGAGTGTTGGCAAGCAGCTGGCAGTTGTTATCAAGAAACTTGTCAGGAGCATGGAGGGTTTGCAGAAGGATATATGGAGGGAGGCAAAGAAAATGTGGGAGGTCTTGAAGGACCTGGCTGAGAGGCTGGACAGGAGCTATTGGGAAATGCTTGTAAAGGCAGAGGCAATTGCTGCCAACATTGATGTATCACACTGGCAAGACTTGCTGCTATGGGAGGGTGTGCAGGTGATGGGTGAGCAGGTAGAAAAAGAGACAGAAGCAAGGTGGAAGGCCTTGCTGGAGGAGTTGTCAGATGGTGAGGAGAAGCTGGATGACAAGGATGATGAGTGGGCAGGGTCTTCCAACAGTATGTTGGAGACCAAGATGGAGGAGAGGGGTGTGAGGGTGCAGAAGAGCACTGGGGTGCAGTTGGAGAGCAGGAAGGAAGTGTTGGAAGACATAGAAATGGAGGTGGAAGCAGAAGAGGTGGCAGAAATGACAGAAGAGTTGCAGACTCTTCAGTAGATAGTATATGGAACATTTGTATATAGTTTTTTGATGTCTTGTAATCTTTTTTGGTATCTTTTGTTTGTAATAAAGTTCTTGGATCTTGGTAACTAATTGGTGCAAGAAAAAATGTTGGATGTGAGCAGAAGAATGTTGGAGATGTCAGAAATGTCAGAAATTAGCCAAGAATGATAAAAGATGTTGGAAGATTGAGGGCAACTACAAAATTGTAAGGGATCCAGGTTTTGCTTGGATATGCAGTATGGAAGTTGGAAATGAGTTCTGCTGCATGGCCCAGTTCAGTGGCAGAAAGCCAAGTATATTCTTCATCAGTATCTTCATAGCCTAGCCAACATACTTTGTATTGAAGTTTGCAAATATGGTGTTGGTTGATTTTGGAGTCAACTATTTTGCTGATTTTGTATTCTGGTTCTCTGTCAATATGGACTGGCAGAGGTGGCAGTTCAATACAGTTTAGAATAGTGTTGGGTGTGGCTGGTTCTAGCATAGAGATGTGGAAAAATGGATGGACAGCATGCATAGCATATGGAAGTCATAAAGTGAATGAATGGGTACCTGCTTCTGCTATGATCTCATAGGGGCTCAAATATTTTTCTGATAGCTTCTTTGAAGGTCAAGTGGTGTGGAAGAATTGTGCTTTAACAAATACTCATTGACCTATGCAGAAAGTGGGCAGAAGTTGTTGGCATGCATCAGCAGGACCTTGATAGCAAATTTGAGCTTCTGCTATTGCAGTCTTGAGTGTAGAATGCAATTTGTCAAGGTTGACTACAAATTCATGGGCATGGATGGAAGTGAGGTTGTGTTCAGGATGAATAGTAAGATTTGGGTGGTAACCCTTGTTGGCAAAGAAAGGTGAAATTCCAGTTATGGCAGAAGGTGCATTGTTATAGGCAAATTCTGCAAGCAGAAGAAGTTCCAACCAATTGTCTTGCTGGTAGTTACAGTATACTCAAATGTATTGTTTGAGCATCTGATTAGTTCACTCTGTCTGTCTGTCACCTTCTGGATGGCAACCAGAAGTGAAGTGCAGGCACATGTCTAGAGCCTTACCAAGTGAGCAGAAGAAATGGGAGAAAAATTTGGAACCTCTGTCAGAAGTAACATGCTCTGGTACACTGTGCTTAGAAAACACATGCATAACAAAGAGCTGTGCTAAATTGGCAGAAGTGACTGTGTCATGTGTCAGAATGAAAATATTTTGTTTAGATAGTTGATCGACAGCTACCAATATAGCATCGTAACCACTGGATGGCAGAAGCTTCTCAATGAAGTCCATAGAGATTGAATTCCATGGGCATTCAGGTATCAGAAGTTGTTTGAGCAATCCATAAGGTTTGTGACATTGGGGTTTAGAATGCATACAAGTAACACAAGATTTACAATAGTCTTTGATGAAAGTGCAGAGACCTGGCCAGGTGTATTCCTGTCAGATGAGTTTGAGGGTTTTGTTCTGACAAGGTGACCAGAAAGAATGTGGTCATGCTTATACTGAAGGATTTGAAGGTGGAGATTGATGGAAGTGGGAACATAGATTCTATTGTCGAGGCACAAGAAACCATCAGTGGAAAGTGACCAATGGCCTTCAGGTGCTGTGATGTGTGCAGCAGAAACAGGGTCAGAAGGAAGAGTGGAAATGATATTGTTATGGAGTTGCTCTACATCCATTACTATAGAGATGCATAGAGAGTTTGACCTATGAAATAAGTGGCATGGAGAGAAGCAGAAAGTTGTTCTTGTGTAAACACTGGGCAGAAATTGTGCAGGTTCACTTTAGCATAGTCGTTATTCCCCCCTTTAGGGTAGACATCCCATTATCTAGTTAAAGAGTCAGGCTTGGTTCCAAGGTGTCCAGGGCAGAAACAAATGACCATGTCGAACTGCAAAAGGTAT
>JASFDH010000480.1:0-23445 GCA_036937195.1 Nidularia pulvinata
AATAATCTTCCGATGAATTAACGACCACGAAAATCTACGAAATGGACGATACTGGTAAAGGAGTGTGTGCCAAGGCTAGACTGGCATTGGATGGGGAAAGGTATAGGCATGTTCTTGTGACGCCGGTGCCGTTCGAAAGGAGGCTACCGCGATGCACAACCATGACAAGAAATAAGAACTACAGCCGCCACCGCTGCGCCAAGAACCGGGCCTGTCGCGACGCCTGCCAGCACCCTCCTCTCTCTGCTGCTGCTGCGCTGGACTGTGGATGGTAGGTAGGTAGGCAGGGGTGCGGTAATCACATTATCACGCAGTTGCAGCCTTGGGCCGGCGGGGCGTATGGATCCTCGTTCTTGCCCACGGGACCCCATACTGACGGAACCTGGAGGAGGAGAGCACAGGTGAGCGGGGGCGATTGACAGGGGCGGAGAGGGACGCAGAAGATAGATCTCTCCCGAAGAAGGTGCGGACGGGAGTATAGGGGTCGCGACGCGCAGGAAGGGAGAAGACACGTACAAGATGGTCCTTTGTCTGCTTGCAGTAACGAATCAAGCTGCGAAGAGGGCGGTTAAGAGGGCGAAGGCGGAAAGGGGCAGATATAACGGACCTGGCGCTGGCCTCGCTGACGCGCACTCGCGGGCGTGCGAGGTCTTCCCGTAGCCGCTGATTGTGCTCTGTGAGGCGGCGAAGCTTCAGCTCGGACATGGATTGCTGCACGCGTGGGGGTCAGCAGCGGCAGGGTGGAGCGACGGCGCGTTGCATACCTTGTGGGGGCGGGCGTTCATGATGGAACGAGGATTTTGGGTATGAAGAGAGACAGCGGGGGGTATGCCGAGGAAGGAGGGGACTGGGTGTGACGAAAGAGCGTCAGTGGTGAGGCGAAGACGGCGACGGCGACAACGAGCAGAACAGACCTCGGGAAGAAAGAGGGACGGGTAAAAACTAGCACGCAACGACAGCAGCAGCGGCAAAACACCAAGCGCAAGTCCACAACGCCAGGGGTAATTTTAATCAGCGGAGTTCAAATTAGCCTAGATCGTTATTTCTCCTGCCTCATGCTTGCTCATTCCCCTCATGGCACGGACACACACCTCCACACGCAGACCCAGTCCACGCTCGCCATGTCAGCCCGCGTCCACTGGATAGAATATGCGTACTGACGTTCTGCTCGTAGATGCAAAGCAGCCCAGATGGCCACGGCACCCGACCCCCGCCGACCTGCGACGCCCCAGGGTAGAACGCGCCTCGCTGCACCATCGGAAGCAATCTCAGGACCACAGCCTCCGGGGCTACCGCAGCACCAACACGCACGTCGACGCCGACGACCAGCACGGATCGGACGCGTCTTCACCCGATGACGCATCCTCCGAAGGAGAAGCGGATTCCTTCTTCTGGGAGGATGAGAGCACCCTCTTTTCCGACCTCATGGACGACGGGCGAGTCCCCTTTCCCCACATCTCCCAAAATACCACACTTACGCTCCTCCTAGACCATCCGGCTCCTCTGATGCCCTTGTCGACTCCCTCCAAGCCCCCTTCACGCAACAAGGCATCCAGCTCAAGAAAGAAATCGCCAAAGCCTTCGTCCCCACCGTCAACCGCGTCAAAACGCAATATGCCGCCATCCACGACACGGTCGATGTCCCATACGGCCGCGGGCTGCTCCAATTTAACAAAGCATGCAAGGACATGGAACTCGGCATGCTGCATGCGGAGGCGGAGATTCGCGACGCGCATATAGCCGCTCAGGTACAGGCTGCTTGCTTACGTTCCTTATTCTTTGCATGTCCTTCATTTCTGATCCGCAGCGGGTCATTGAGAACCTCTTCGACGAGCTCGAACAAGAATATGCTCATCGCGACCGGCTCTGGGTCGATTTTGAACGCGCCGTAAATGATCTTGGTATTCCTCCCTCTTCCTTCCCCCTCTCCCTCCGTTTCCGGCTCACCGCTGACCTTGACGCGTTCCGAATAAGTGGACCCCGTCCTCGAAACACTCAACGATATGCCCGCAAAAATCGAGCGCACCATTGCTAGTCTGGAGAAGCATAGCAAGGCTCTGGAGAACGATGCTGGCGATACTGGTGTTACAGAGAAGAAACTGAAAGATCTGCTGAGCAAGCTTGCTTCTTAAGTTTTCGGAGTCGCCGTTCTGGCTGCTGCTTTTTGTTGTAGGACTGTTTAATCGGCTCTCCTTTATGTTGCTGTTGCTGCTCGTATCTTGCGCTCTTGTCAACCTGCATTGCTTTCTTGTTCCCATTGCTTTCTTGTCTCTGCTCTTGGGAACGGTTTAGTTCATGATCATGGTAAGCACTATTTATGACATCCAAACTACTGAATCTGACCACCAGTCTACGGCATTAGTACTTATAATTGTACCTTATATCACCTGGATAATTATCAAGATGTTTTTCATATAAGGACCGTTGACTATGCCAATTATAACGAATCTCATTCCAAAATCGAAGGGTATACGACACGTCCGAAGAATATACATATGACACGACTTCTGTCTTCTTCCTTCCTACGTGGTCCTACACTGATGAATAAAGCTTATATCTGACCCCCAAAGCCCCATGTCCCAATTATCCGCTGAATGCCCAGTCAAATCTACGTCCACCTCCCGTCAGTTCACAACCTCATTACACCACCACCACGTCAGGCTCACCTACATACTCGTCTCTCAGCCTACCCATCCCTATTCTAGATCTACGCTCACATCTTCGCGCGGATTTGTACTCGGTCCGGGTGTGGGCACGCGTATCGTCTATTTAAATTCTGACACCCGTAAGCACCCGTATACCTGTGGTAGAGAAAGCTGACCTTTCGCTGCCACAGTCGGAGTCTGCGACGTCGCAGAAGTGGCACCAGTGAAGCCCATAACTGTCAGGATGGCAGTCGCGAGGAGGTTGAAGAGTGCCAACATGCCGTGGCGAAGCCAGGTTGTCGGTTTGAAATTCCTTGTTGCTCATTTGCTTTTTGGTGGGGGGCTTTTAGCCTTCCTTCGCGGGGTGTATCTTCCGTTGCAGTAGCACGAAAAGTCTCATTTGAGGCCCCAGGCAAAGGTGCATGTGCTGCTCGACGGTCGTTAATCTGCATTGCTTGCGTCTCAGATCTACAACAAGAGCTATGTGATGCGCTGGCTGTGGATCACAATGCTGATATCACTGAATTCTGATTGGGGTGCAGTTGAAATTAGAACGCAGCAAGCGGTACAGCAGGAATAAATATCGACTGTGGGGATTTGCATGACAGGATATGTATGATTAAATTAATGAGACAGATTCCGTCCTTTCGTCGATTTACTAAATATTCGAGTTTGGGCTATTTAGATGCTACCATGGATGTTGGTCTGCATGTACGACAAGCAAGTGCGTCAGGGTGAGTCTTCCTCTCGTATCACCGAAACGCAACTAGGCTGACCTTTCGGGGTTCGACCTCGACATTCATGGCATGAAGGCGCGGTATAAGCTCAGACTTAAAACCATTGGGATGAGCCTTCTTTCCCTCATATCACCAAAATGCAACTGGGTTACCTTGCGGGGTTCGACCTCGACATTCATGGCATGAAGGCGCGGTATTAGCTCAGACTCACGCTTGTCCGGCTCAGCTGCGAGCTCGACGTCTTTATCAACTGCGCAGAAACGTGAGTTGAGTTTTCTTCCACCAGGGAAAGGTTTCTGAAGGCTTACGCGAAGAGAAACGCAGCGGTGTGGCGCTCGTAGAGACGATTGCGCAGATGACTGCCGTCAATGCAAAGAGCAGGCCTCGCATGTTGTCTGTTGGATAGAGCTTGGAGAGAAGGTGGGAAACAGAAAATGCTCTCTGTTACTCTGGGGTTTCAGGGCTTCAGGCTGCTGCTTTTAAGTTCGAGCAGGGTTCGTGGTCTTCGATGATACATTCTATCTGGCCTATAGCGGGTGCATGAGCTGCACATCTTGAGGTTCTCGGTATCAACATCTGGATTATCAGTACATCTATGTTGATATCTCGAATCGTAGAAGAGATGAATTGAATCAAGATGGAAGTTGACCTGTGGAGAAGCTGGTACTGCCAATGTTCTATCCACTTACCATGGTTTTTTTTTTCACAGCACTGTCTTTCGCATTCCAGCAAAGATGGTAGATAAAAATAAATTGATAAAAATTCTTTGCGCTTTCAAAAAGTTGTGGAGTAATGTTCCTTCTGTTCGCAGCAGCCCTTTCCAAATTGCGAGCACCGCCTTATTCATCCAGAACCGGAAGATTGGACTCGGAGAAAAACTGTTTTCATCAGACCAACATCAGGCTATGTGAAGGTGAGCGTCATGCACTCCGAACGGATGCTTTACTCATATACTACAGCGTCTCGATTCCCTGTGACCCACAGTTCCTGTTATTAATAATACTAGTAACAATACTTATTCCAATTACTTCATGTACAGGCGTCTTGTCGAGATATGCTTATCTCTTGAAAGCAGCAGAATTATTCCACGAATGTCAACCTCCTCCGAACGGTGAATCAAAGATCGTGATTGTAGTGCCTACTCAACAGCCCATCCATCTGCAGAGGTAGGTCTAATGATATGATAGCTATCTGTCTAATGATAGCCATCTGGAAGAGATATGATCAAGTCATCCAATAGAGTCTAAAAATAGGACTCGCACCCAGGAAGATAAACTGTTGGATACATACATGAAACGCGGGGTGTTTCATAGTGCGAATTCCCTTGTATTCGAAATCCAAGTTAAGACTCACCACGATTATACTTATTAGCATGTAGCCAGAATTTTTTACGAGCGATGGAATGTACCAGGTCCAGATGAGTATTTTCAGTCAAATAAGGCTCATTTCCTATTTAGATCCTGCCTTGAAACGGAGATTGTAAGCGCCCAATTCAAACGCACACTGCTGACACACCACTTTGCAGGGGAATATCAAAAGGTTAATGCATCGAAGCGTGGATAAATTTAGACAGCATTTACAATGGATTTTCCCTCCCGGAATATTGATTTTTATTACCATAAAGGAAGCTAATTAAATATTCCGCGGGAGGAAAATCCATTGTAAAATGTTGTCAAAATACTGGGTAAATTTAGCCATGCTCCCATGCGTTTCCCCCCTACAGTATAGTAGGGTGCAAGCAGTGGTACAGAGATTCATGATCTTCCCGCAGTGCAGATCTTGTCAAGCCTACATAGGTTGCTGCTCGTAAAGTCCCACGAAAAGTGCCCTTGACGGTGAAGCCTACATACTTTCATTGAAAGTCTAAGGCAAACGAAAATAAATCGGAGGTAATCAGACGAAGACTGTTCATGAAACCCGAGCCGTGCATTTAGAAAGGGTCTATAAGCCAAAGACATCAGATCAATGGCGAGCAAAGTTGCATGAAGCTTGGATGTGAGAGTTGTAGCCAATAGATAGTGACCATAACTTAGACTTGGAGCAAAGGCGGTCAGAGATGTACCAGGGACGAGTGGCTGAAGAACGATTGAATGGAGCTGTACAAGAAGGCGTACGTTATTAGTACTCGGAAAAGCGATTGAGGAAAGGGGTCGAAATACGTATGTGTAGTTGTGAGTACATGGACAGGGATGCTGAGGTGATCGCATCGTTGTGGCTCTCTGGATTCTGAAAGAGAATGCTTTCCGGGCTTGCAAAAGAACCACACGGGGCTTATGTCGGCCGTCGAGACAAGTCGACATTCCACAAACGATGCTGGATTAACCTTCGGCAAATTATGGGATGTTAGAACGGATTTTATTCTGAAAGGTGAAATTAATGAAAGCCCATATACCACAAAGTCCACTTTAAACCCTCGCATCCTTGTAAGTCCGATGATCTTGAAGTTTGATAAAAAAAGACAATCAAAAAGGATATATACCAGTGCCAAGGGAAAGCATGCAAGCATCGAAGATAGAAAGCACCTGTGAAGTGCAACTACACCACCCCCATTGTCGCATAAGAAACAGTAACGGCCAGCAGCGGCGTGCGTCTTGAGTAAGGAGTGTCTCCGAGCCTAGCCATTGATACTCGAGTAGTCTCTGCGTGCTCAGCCCGAGTGCAGGGTATCTAGAAGGTCGCCCATTCACGTCACCTCAAGTATAAATTTACCTTTTATTCAGATTTAACCCGCTCAAATGAAACGACTCCTATCATTAATAACGGCAGCGCTTCCCAACTTAATAGATCGGCATTGATACAATGTTGTCCTATCGTAGATCATCGTGGCAAGCAGTCGGTGACAGCGCTATTCAGAGCACTACGGGGAGATAGATAAAGTGATCAGTAGGTCAAGTGACGGGTGACAAGGTGATGCGACTGTATAAGCTATGGCTAGAGTCGTACGGCCTGGTATGCCGACGGAGCAGGACGGAGATGAGGAGAAAAGCCGTATTTCTAGCAGTCAGGGCGACAGAATGACATGCACGGCATGGGCTGGTGGGAGGTCCGCATGAACAACTCCCGGCTCGCCATAGCGTCATCCTACAGTCACGGGTCGGATGGACGTTCCTGCGCAGCAGAGAGATTGAGCATTCACGTAACAGATAGGAACTAGCTCAGGGCAAAATCAAAGAACAGGTAGCCAGAACCTGACCTGAACTAGGGTTGAGCAGGTTAATTATTGTCATGCTGGGTGTGCAAAATAGAGACAGCATTCGCAGAATTCTGATTGCACTTTGCAGTCGACAAAAGGACAGGGGCCCAGGAAGGCTAGCTTCTAGTAGACGGATACTGAGTGCTATTGAGGGTTAGCACCTGTTAGACGTTACCGTTACATGCGCGAATTATAGTTAAGAGATGGCAACCATCCAAATGGGCTTGCCAGTGTAACAGAGGATTTTTCGAGATACATCCAGGGAGAAAGTAAGAAGGTCGAATGAAAACGGACAACGAACCAGCTGAACTTGCAATAAGAACCGCGAGTGACGTGAAGAGAGTTAGTAGATTCGCGCCATATACTGTACATTTATAGCAGCCCTCCGAGACAATAGGAGTTGTTCGATTGTGAACGAAACGTTGCTGCATAGCAACACCCCTTTATAACCAACGCGTATGTGGTATACGCGTTGTAAGAAGGAAAAGCGAAAGAGTGCAAGCCGGTTCGATCGTGCGCAAAGACGGTGGTTTGGGGCCGTCCAGTGGAGTGCGGTTTAGATGAGCGCGGGATTCGAAGGGCGGAGAAGAACACGAGGACTCACCTATGCGTACCGTGTTCGGTGGCTGAAACCTTGATAGGATGTAGTTGTTATAGAGTCAGTCACTTTTGTCTCGGTCTCTATGAACGGATGTCGGAAAATGGAGGTTCTGTCACCAGTACCTGAACAAGGTCTCTACTCTACGCATGCAACGGTGGCAACGTCTAGTAGAACAACCCTCTGCCAGTAGAAGTAGGGAATTTTCAGCAACAGTTCTGCTCCAGAAGCAAGATGAATGTGCGAGTCCTTAGTCTAATGAAATCAACTAAGTACAAGGAATGGAAGAGAGTATTTAAGCGCTCACTCTCTTCTAGAGGGCGAGCGCTTTCGGGGTAATCATATACGAACAACTGTCACGACCATGTCCACTTTTGGTTGTTCTCTATAAACAGATGTCGGAAAATGGAGGTTTTGTTGCCTATGCCTGAAAAAGGTTTCCACCGTACGCAACGGCGGCAGCGTCCAACAGATCAGTTTGGAAAAGATTTGTTGTATTTTTCTCGAGATAGAAATATGAGTGGTCGAACACTCAGCTCTGGTTAAGTAGAGTAAATACAACGTTGAGAAGATGACTATTAAGCGCTCACTGTCAGAGGACTTGGAAGCGCTTAAAGCATGAGCGTGATCATTTTATGCAAGGCAAAGTTCATTGCAATGATTCCTGAAGGCCTCACGTTGCATCACTATTGTATTGCATTTGTATGTCTTTTAATGGTATAGTTGGCGCCCAATTTGAGCCTAAATGCTTGAAAACAAGGAACGTTTGTTCAAAATCTACTATCATTGGAGCAACAAGACAATGCTATACCTATGTATATGGGTTGGCGTTAAGGAATGGAAGTCGAAGGTTGGAGTGGACAGAAACAAACAGGTAACCGCGCAGCCTATTCTCTGGGTCTATCACATCCCACATTCTCCACTTTATCCAGACATGCGAGGGCTCCTTCGCGCTTCCAGCGATCGTGCTTTGCAGCCACAGCCGTGAGCACGATAAGGTGCAGCGTGACATCTTCTTGGATATCTGTTCATCCAAAATTCCAAGTACAAGGCTATAGATTGACGAGGCCAGCACAAACACAACCCTCGAGAAAGCACGGCCAAGAACAAATATCCATGCAAGTCTTTGTCTCCATCCGAACGATAGCCGGCCATGGAGGGTCCGTAAAGATTAATTATAGTCGCCTAGATCGCAGAATGGGCGTTAGACCTGATGCGAGATGTGATATGAGGAAAAGGTCAAGTTCATCTTGCTCGCGAACTGGTGTGATGGACGCGCGAACCAGGGAAACGTGTGTTGTGAGTCAGGATGGGCATAAGGTTATGCATGCGAAGGATGCCGAGGACAAAGAAGTTCAAGTTAGAACGGAGCCTGGCCTGCAGTTGAGGGTCTGGACGCAGGTGAAGGAAGGCAAGGGGCCCGGAGGGGGACATGGGATTTGCCGTCGCGAGCCCGGAGCCCGGAGGCGGAGGGGGTGGATGTAACCATATACAGTCTAGTAAGGTGCACGCACGCATTGGGGGATCGTCGTCGGGGATGCCGACACTGACAAGCACAACGAGTACATGCTATTGACATGGTCGTCGTTGTTTATCATGACACTCTCCACGTGAATCGTCGGCGTAGCGGGGCGGAAGAAGTGGGACCCGGGTGCGTGGAAACACGGCAGCATTCGTAATCTCGCCCTACTCACCGTACCCAAAATAATCAGGGCGACTATGCTGCGATGACTGGCTCCTGCAGGGGAGAAGAAGAATCCCTCCGTCCTGTTTCCGTCATCCTCCGCTGCTGCGTCCCGAGGCTGGCGGTGCCCTCTGCACACTGCTGAATCACGGTACATCGAAGGCTACAGACACTGCGTATATCTGATCGTACGACCCATATTAAAATCATAAAGAAGTTTTCCAGTTTCCCTCTGTCGTCGTCGTAGGCGATCTGCTACGTACCTACCACTATGGGCTTCATTGATACCTTCGTTGGGGATACCCTCGGGCTCACGAAGCTCCCGCCGCACCTCCCTGCGCTATTCTTCTCCTTCCTCAGCTTCCTCGCTGTGCACCAGGTGATTGCCCCCGTGCTCAGCCGCCGTTGGTTCCCTACTGCGTACGGGAGCAAGAGCGCCGCCCTGCGGAATAACTGGTACGTTCTCATGCCTGATTCATGAAGGTTTTTGTTGATTGGCGAGCGGGTAGGTCGATCCACGTCGTCTCGCAAGTCCACACGCTTATCATCGTTCCACTCTCGCTGTATTGCATCCTGAGGGAGGCGCCAGGGCGCGACCAAGACCGCGCTTTCGGGTGGGACGAGCATGCCGGGCTGCTGCACGCCATCGCGTCGGGGTACTTCCTCTGGGACACGCTCGACGCCGTCGTCAACTTCACCGACATCGGGTTCGTCATCCATGGGGCGGCGTGCTTTGCGATTTATACCATGTCCTATGTGCGTCCCTCTCTCTCTCCTTCCCCCATACCCATCCATGTACTGACCACTTCGCCTTGCGCAGCGCCCCTTCGTGCAATACTACGCCGTGCGCTGCCTCCTCTGGGAGACGTCCACCTTCTTCCTCAACGTCCACTGGTTCCTCGACAAGACGAACCGCACCGGCTCGACCTTCCAGCTCGTGAACGGTATCACGCTGCTCTGCACGTTCTTCTTCGTCCGGCTGATCTACGGCGGGAGCATCGTGCGTCCTTCCTCTCCCCCCCTTTTTTCTTTGCGTTGCTGATTATGCTGATGCACGTGTGGGATACAGTCCATCCAGTTCTTCTTCACCCTCGTGAAAGTGCGCCATGAGATCCCGCTCATCTACACGATCATCTTTGGGACAGCGAATATGGTGCTCCAGGGGCTTAATTGGATTTGGTGTGTTCTCATCCTTGTCCGTTGCTTGTGCTGGTATTGACGGAAAGCGCCAGGTTCACCAAGATGATCGCAGCGCTACGCAAGCGGTTCCGGGCCACCGACACCGAGACCGCGAAGCTCATGAGTGGTGCAGCTAATGGCGGCGGAGCGAATGGAAATGGCCACGGGCACCCTGAGGGCGCTATGACGCCGTAATTGTCGCCCAGAGAGAAGGATAACGAAGATCAAAAGAAAACGCGGAACACAACTAATACCCCGCCTACGGGCCACCGCTATCCATCTACGATCTTACGCCTCTGTCCACGTACTTAATTTAATCATACCCAGAATACTTACAAATAAGACTCGTCACACACTTGCTTTGCGCTGAGTAGTGCATCTAGAATAGTTTTTGTTTTTACTGCCGCTGCCGCCATGGTGTAGGCCTGCGGGTTTCTATGATATTTAATCAATAGGCTTGCGGGTGTAGGTCTATGTATGGGATAAGATAGTGTGAATAAAGCAAGAATAAATGATGACTTTGGGATTCAAAAGTGCACTATGTAAATGCGGCGCGTACGAGCCCGCGCACGCGCCACTCCCACGCGACGAGATTGACGCGCTTGGTGACTTCGACGCGCACGGCGTCTTTGGCGTGCAGGAGGCAGTGGAGGTATGCGAATGCGAGCGCGTCGAGGGGGGTGGGCTCGCTGTGTCTAGATATTAGCGCGTATATAAGCAGAAAGGGAAGGGGGGAGACACGCACGCAGAGCCGAGGAACCACTTGTCCGTACCTAGGCGCTCGGAAAGCGAGGCGATGGCATCGCGGTACTGAGAGAGCACGGCAGAGGGGGACACGCGCGTCCCGGTGGGGGGGAGGAAGGAGAAGAGCCCGGTGAGCGGCGCGGGCGGCGGGGAGAGGAGGGTCTGCAGCGGGTTGGTGGCGGGTGTGGAGGCCGACGGAGCGGAGAAGAGGAGGGTATGCAGGTAGCTTGGTTGCGGCTGGGAGATAATCTACAGGAACGGGTTAGACGGGGAAGAAAAATGCAGAAGAGGGGGGGGGAAGGGACGTACGAGTGCAGCGTGCACGACACCCTCCAGCAGCGAGACCCACGCTCTGCTCTCGTCCTTCGCCAGCTCATCCTTGTACCCCTCCAGCGGGTCGAGACGGCTGTCCACTTCCAGCTTCGTGTCCGCCCATGTGGGTATCATATGCGCCGCAAGGAGCTCCCCGTCCTCACTTCCATCCGTCTTGCGTAGCTCCGGGGCCAGCAGGCTCTGCGCGAAGGGTACATGCAGATTCGGGAGGCGTCCATCAATGGCGCCTTCTGGGGCGACGTCCCAGCGGACGCGGATGCCATTGAGGGCGCGCAAGGCGAGGTAGGCTTGCCATTTGAGGCACTCGACGTCGGCGGAGAGGGGGGTGGCGTCGGTGGCGAGGAGGGTCGGGCGCGGGGGCGCGATCCAGAGGGTAGGGGCGGCAAGGGTGTGCTTTGCGGGGACGGGGATGGGGGGGTAGGCGTGCAGAGGGAAGAAGGAGAAGAAAGCGGCGAGCGGGGCGGGCACTTGCATGATGGATGAATTTGGAAATACGCAAAGTTGTTGACGCCGGTAAGGCGTTCTTGATACTCGACTAATACGAGGATCGACGGGACAGTTAGTACTTGGATCTGCTGAAGCGCTGGCATTCTGCATACTGGATTACTAGTGTCTGCGGTGTTCTGCTCTGCATTCTATCGGAAGCACGCATTCTATTAAGACGACACGCACCACCCCTGCCAACTCACAGCTACATGCTTCCCATCTCTCACCCACTCTCCTCATAGTTAGGGCTCGTCCATACCATGTCCGACGTATCCTCTTTGCCCTCTCGCCCCGGCTCACCCGCAGCCAGCCAGGTCCCCGACAACCTCCACACCGCCCGCCCATACCGCTTCACGTGGGACCCTGCCTCCCGCAGACCCGGCCCAGAGAGCGTCTCTGGCACCACAGAGGGCCGGGGCGACTACTTTGGCCACCAGCCCGTCCTTGGTTTCCTCAACACTTCCACCACCAACCTCGGCCCTGGGGCCCTCCCCACAGAATGGAGCAGCTCGAAGCACGGCTTCCACGGTGCGTGTCATATTTCTCATTTCAAGCACTTGCGCTAATTACGCTATTCTATAGCCATATCCACCGTACTTAATAATCCCCATAAACGCCAGGCGCCTCCCAAGGCCCACTCCTCACTCCCTTCCGTACCCCCCGCCGACCTTCCCCGTGTCCGACGGAAAGACTTCGAATCCTACCTGCGCGCCATCGGCCCCGAATGGGAACGCTTCGAGCGCAACGCCCAGCTCGGCCGCGAGGGCCAGGCGCAAATCATGCATCAGCCCGACCTCGCCACCCTCAACGGCGACAATGCCGCTACTCCGCGCGCGTCCGTTACCTCCGACGCCCCGCCCCGCTCCGCCGCCTTCCAGGGCAAAGCCATACCCTCACTTGATACCGTCCCCCCTGTCTTCTTCGAGAAACAATTCAACCTCGCCGAGCCGCGCACCTTCGACCGTGTCACCGAGCAAGATACCGCCTCCCCGGGTCCCTATACTGACTTCAACGACCCCCTCGCCCTCTCGCACTCCCTTCCCCTGCTCGAGAAGTTCTCCCATTATGCCGACACCGTCGAGCAGCACCTCGTGCGCGAGATCTCGCTCCGCTCCACATCTTTCTTCGCCGCGCTCACGAACTTGCACGACCTGCAGTCCGAGAGCGAGCACTGCCTCGACCGCATTGCCCGCCTGCGCACGCTGCTGCGCGATGTCGACGAGAAGCAGGCGCGCCGCGGGCTCGAGGTCGTGCGCCAGGAGTGCCGCCTCACGAATGTGTACCGCACGCAGGAGGGAGTGAAGATGATCACGGGTGTCGTGGAGATGACGGGCGTCGCGAGGAATCTGGTGAATGCGGGCCAGTGGGGCGAGGCTCTGGGAGTGATTGAAGATATTGAGCGGCTGTGGGAGGATACAGGGGAGGAGGAGGAGGTTAAGACGCCCCGGCCAAGGGCGGAGCGGAAGGGGAGCGGGATGTCGCTGCAACAAAGGCAGAATGGGAACGGGAACGGGCGCATGTCCCCGCTCCCTCCCACCCCCGAAGACATCGACGAAGACCATCAGCACCTCCAAGCCCCCGCTCATCCCACCCCCAAAAAGCCCTTATTCCCGCTTTCCTCCCTGCGTGCCTTCTCCGCGCTCCCCGCGCACCTGCGCGCACTCACCATGGAGATCGCGTCGTCCCTCTCCTCCGAGCTCGTGCGCGTGCTCCGGACGGACCTGCAGGCGCGGATTGGGGGGACGGTGGAGCACAAGGGTGGTGAGGGGCTAAGGGATATGCTGAAGCCCCTCTTGCAGGGCTTGGTGCGCACGAAAGGGCTGAAGGAGGGCATGCTCACGTGGAGGGAAGTCGTGCTTGGGGAGGTGAGGGGCGTGATTAAGCAGGTGGGTGCTATGTCTTCTAGGTGCTTTGCCGTGTTGACGTGCCTTCTTTTGTGTAGCGCCTGCCTGCGTTCGATGTCTCCAGGGAGGAGGAGCAACAGAATGGAAACAAGCCGGATGAAGGACGGTACGTACGCGTTGCAAGCGATGAACTGGTGTACTGGGCCTGACTACGACTTGACAGGGCGGGACTAGCCAACCACCTGCGCACCATGCCGCATCAAGAATTCATGACTCTCATCCAGGGCATCTACCGCAGCCTCTTGAACGGCGTGGAAGGGCTCAACGCGCAGGGCGCCATCATCAAGGACGTCCTCCACTCCATTAAGTGCGCCCCCTCAATCTCCTCTCCACGATCTACTGATCAACGTTTGCAGATACCAAAACCGCAGTACCTCCTCCTCCTCCACTGAGATCCCTGCCATCGAAGAAGAGCTCTCGGATATCCTGTCATCCGCGGCGGAGCTCTCGAACACACAAGCAGCTAAGGTCATCTCGTACAGGTCCGAACAGCATGGGGCCCTGGAGCTCCCGGAGTTCCTGGCGTTCTTCAATGACTCGTGGGCGTTCGTGGTCAAGTGTGAGGTCATCTGCGAGCGGATGATTATCGGTCTGCGCGGGACTGTCATCTCTCAGGTACTTCGCCCCTTCATTCATTCATTCATTTGAACACGTCTAGTAATTCTGACATCCATTTCAGGCAAAAGTATTCCTACAGACATTCCACCAAGAGCGCATATCCCGATCGGCCAAGCTCGTCGAGGACGAGCAATGGAACCCGGCCGAAGTCTCCCCCTCCCTACAGCACATCGCGAACATCCTCATCGACTCCGCGGTGCGCGACTCCCCCGAGCTCGTCATCAAGTCCGATGAGACGATCTTTAGCCCCCCGACCTCCGCCTCGATCGGCAGCGCTGGAACCTCGCCCACAGGGCCCCCTAGCGCACTCCCGTCCTCCTTTGCCGCGGCGATGAGCCGCGTCACGCTTGGGTCTGGCGCAAGCGGCAATGGGGCCGCGAGTAGCAAGCACCTGCGTATCGAGGAGCGGACGTACTTCGTCGTGTCGGCCACGGCGGAGGTGCTCGTGCTCCTCCTGGACTATTTACGCGTCGTGGTGAATCTGTCGCTGCTCACGACAGACACGATGAGCAGGGTTATTGAGTTTTTGAAGGCGTTCAATTCGCGGACATGCCAGGTTGTGTTGGGCGCAGGGGCGATGCGCTCAGCGGGGCTGAAGAATATCACGGCGAAGCATTTGGGTGGGTTTTGCCGTTCTTTGTTGTTGTGCTTTGCCTTGAGGCTGATCATCTTGCTCTTTGAAATTACGATCGACCCGTAGCTCTGGCATCGCAGTCCCTGTCTATCGTGTTCGAGCTTATACCGTACGTCCGCGAGACGTTCCGGCGGCATCTCAGCCAGAAACAAGCGGTGATGCTGGTAGAATTCGACAAACTTAAACGCGTAAGTAGTGTTTTTGCCTTCTTCGTTCTCGTTACCCTTTTTACACGCTGCTGCAGGACTACCAAGAGCATCAGAACGAGATCCATGCCAAACTGATTGCCATCATGGGCGACAGACTTAACGCGCACATCAAAACGCTGCAGGTGCGCACAGTTCATTTCGTTAGTTCCAGGCATGTCAGTGACGCTATGTCTATCTGTCTGTCCGTGTGCAGGATGTCGATTGGAATGCTCCGAAGCCGGATGGAGTTCCCAACACGTACATGGAGATCCTGGTGAAAGAAACCGTGACCCTTCATAAAGTCTTATCACGCTATCTCGCTGCACCCGTGGTTGAGGTGAGACGTTCTTCGGATCCGAGGATCTTATTCTTGTTCTTTCTGTGGAGATGTTATTTCTGACTTCTTTCAATTTCGTCATGTACGTTTAGTACGTTATGACGCAGGTATTTGCAGCTATCAACCACCGGTTGTCAGAGGCATACGGCAAGATCGACCTCCCACATCAGGAAGCAAAGACACGGTTCGTAAATAGTGTTGTCGTCATGGATTTTGTGATCACATGCTTACGAGGTGTTGTTTTGATTTTTCTCTTTCTTCGTTGCCTCTTCCGGTGATTCGTAGATTGCTTGCAGATGCGAAGTTCATGCATCAAAAGCTTGCAGCGCTCAGAAATGTCGGATCTCCTACAAGCATGCTGGAGACAGTCATCGCGGAGAAGAGTATTCCACGTGCAAACAATGCACCTACGCCCACACGGAGCAATACCCTGAGTGCCAATCAGCGATTGAAGGGACTGTTAAGTGGGAAGTCGGCAGCTGTGGATAAAGCCTTACCGGTACCCACGCGGACGCCTACGCCTCCAGTTGCTCCCCCGACGCCAGACAAGTCCAAGTCGCCGGCACCTTCTACCGCAAGTGGCAACCTCAACGGGAACGGAATGAGCACAGAGAATCTGTCTGCAAGTGCGAGTGGGAGCACGCTTGCGCTCTCGACTCCTCCGATTGAGGAAGTCCAGTCTTCTTTGACTCTAGAAAATGGAGGATTCAAACAGGTGGAGGGCCGTAGCCCCTCACCGAATCCGGAGCATCCGTTGAGCGGGACCACCGAGGATGCTTCCGAGGAGACTAGAACTCTCCCACCTTCACCTCCCCAATCTGACGGTCCCAAGGTAGATCATGCAGACTAAACGGTTACGGCGGGGTACCCCTTATTCGAGCTCTCTTCTCTTTCCGCGCTTTCATACTAGCCCGTGTCTTCGTTATGAAATGGAGAAGCGGTTGTGGGGTATGTGACCCTTTATTGATGAAAGAAGTTTCCCCCACACCGTCATTCTTCGCGGTTCGGGAGGAACTGCCAGCAGCCGGAGCGAGCCTGAGCTTGAGCGTGCTTCAGAGTCCGACTTAGATTCCACTCTGCTGGCACCACCCCTTTTGCTCTGCGCTACGTTCATACCCTTACCACAGGCTGGTTGGCTATGCCAGCGGCTGGGGGCCGAGTTGGATCATCATAACCCTTTCTAGTGTACTTGTTCTGTTTTTAATCGTTTCTGGGGTTTTATAGTAGCGTTGGGGATGGATCTGAAGAAATTGACCTTTGTTTTGGATACGGATGTGACAATTTTTTCCCATTCCCGTTCCCTCTACAGCTTTGCATTGTGGTCATGATTCAGTGCTAATTACCGCGCTACCCAGTCCATGCTGGCATTCATGAGCGGCAACCAGTACAGTCACCCTTACCGCATCAGTCCCCTCGTTTCGCGAGTTTCGGCGAACGGATATTACTGCTAGGGTAACCAGACGGCGGCACGACGGGCATAAAAAAACATCAATGCTTGGAAATTGCCCGGTCACCGTCGCTGGCTTCACACGACCTTGAATCGCAGATCATGCATCGCGGTTTATGACTCGAAAAAAATAGCAAGATTGCACATGGACCTATGTGGGTCCACGTATACGGTATACATAATATACGAGTTAGGTTTCGTCGGCGTTCACACAGGGGGTATACGTTTTTATTCCGTTATCACTCTCCTAGACCAAGAAGAGGCTTCATTGCTTCTAGATTAGGCAACTCCCGACGTCGGCCGTTACTCCGAATTCATCACTCTTTCGCCATTCTGGCTGGGTCCTGACTCCTGTTTCTAATTTTTCTTTCATGGATGATAAGTCTAAGAAGCCCAGAGAAGCGAGTCGAACTCTGTCGAACTGTGGTGGCTGTCAATCATCGCGGACGGTGTTGTGATTTACTACTTCGCGCGTAAGCCGAGGCCTCAGCGATCAGTGGGCGTTTGGTCTGGGGATCAATGCACATCTTTCAGAGCGTCGACAATCACATCACACGTCGTTGCGTCGGAGAGTCGTGGATCATAGACGTCGCCGATTTTTTGCACGCCCGATCTCATTGTCTGCGATCTGTCGCTTATCGTTTCGTAGGCGCTTCGCATAATTTTTCTTTGGGCCTGGCTTGCGGAGAAGACGCTAGGAGGTGGCCGCTGAATGACTTTTGCTCAGGCCGATATTAAGATTTTTTGGTCTATAAAACAATATTATTCCCCAAGGGCCATATGAACGCGCACTGGGCATCGCTCGCTGTCAGCTCAATCTGGCAACCGACGCAACATTTACACCAGATATCACATATAGCTTCGACGTCCGTTTGCCTTACTTAGTTCTTCCCCAAGATGATGATGATCTATCGAGATGTACTGGCACCGTTACTAAATAATAATTAATGTAAGTACTCAGTTTTGCTTCCGGCCGTTACTTGCTGTAACCTTTGATGCACTAGTACTCGTAGCAATCTATACCCCTCCTCCTTTGTGGTCTATGTATATACGTATACACTGTATTAGAGTTTTCATCTCCTTATGTACACCCCAGCCTCGGAGAAAATCCGAGAAGTCGAAGTAGAAATCGCGCGAAGCTCTGGAGAATTGCGGCTGAGGCTCAGAAGGCGCTATGAAGGGCTATGAATATAGACACGGTGAAGGTTCGGGAGCTCTGTTGGCCAGTCGCGTGCCCAGGTAACGTATTTGTATGGAGGGTATTGGCATCGGGATAGAACTCGTGTGTGCAGCTTTGGGCATGGACGATGCGCGCGGGAGAAGGCAATGTAGTTTGCGATTACAATGTGATCAAGGTGACCACTGAGATGGGGCGTTTGGCTCGGCTCGCAGGTAGGGGCAGGGTAGAAATCGAGCTAATAGTTTAGTGGGTCCGAAAGATAGTTACCCTGTGGTCTTGAAATATATGTAACTTCAAGTTGCACCAGAAAGATTCCATATGGTGTCACGAGCCCTAAAACCGCCGCCATTAGCAGTATTCAGTATAGCGAGAATATGCGCATGGTGGCACCTAAACAGAAGGTTTTTGCGTATTGTGACTCAACGAGTACTCACGAAATCTGCGGCATGAGAACATGATTGTATGCACTCATCATATGCAGAATTCTAGACTGGCAGGATCAATGGTGTTGAATGCGATTCAGTGTATATCACGCTGTATGATCTCACAGCCCAGAGTGCCGGCATATGTAGGTGAAATACCCTGCCAGTCTTCTGTCTTGGAAAAGAAAGACTTCTAAATTTACTCTAGGCAGAGTAACTGATGGTGCGACGGCGATGATGATGCGGGTGCCAGTCGGATTGTCCGAATTGTGCATTCTGCGAATGAAGCAGAGGCGCAGATTCCCGCGCAGTGTTTGAGAACTGTAGATCGACCCAGTGACGTTTGACCCGACGGGGGGAAGCAAAACATGAGGATGCAGTGTAGTTGGAACATGCCGAAAATTTATTAAAAAAAAGTATTATCTCGGAACATAGCTTTCAAAAAAGTTAAAACCTCGGAGAACGTGACGTGTGCACAGATGCAGCTATGATGTGTTGCTCCGGATTTGGGCGAAGAATGGAGGGGACTGCGCTAGATTCTATTTGGGTCATGAACAAAACTGAATGTTTCAGTGCAGGAGGCGCGTGCAACGGTGAGCAATGTAATTATAGGGCGTAGTGCCGGCGTAGCAATGGTGACGGGAAATATTAGCAGAATGCCATCATGGATGACGTATTAAATTCGCCACCCCGCCGTCGGTGTGACGAACGAGGAGCAGATGCCTAAACGGGAAATGGGTCGCATCATCCTCGCACGTCACAGGTCGGGTGACTTGCGTCACAGGCGGGCGTTTGTGCGTGACTTAGTCTGAACGATTCTGAGTCTGCAGATGTCTTGGATGTGGTATATGTCTTGGACAGCAGGTGCGATAGGAAGGTGACAGGATTGGTCTGGGCAGCGGCTGCGGATACAGGAGTAAGGATATGGAATATGATGGAAGACATTAGATGATCATGTGTGGTGTGCAGAAGAGTATAGCAGGTATAAGCCTTTTGAGTACGGTGATGACGGTTGAACGTGGGGACGGCGCACGCCACACGTTCGCGGCGGCTGGGATGGGTTAGCGCACAGGAGAAGGAACAGGAGAGAGGTCATCTGATTGGCCGGCAGCCTGAAGTAAACGTGTGATGGGTCGCATGGTTTGGCTGGGATCAGACCATGGAATACGAAGGAGAAGAGATGTGGACTAGACGTGGACCAGGCAGAGAAGGAGGACCCGTTGGGTGACCGTGAGGGTTGGATAGAAGACGGGTATAGTGTAGGGGAGACAATGAGGAACGTTTCTGTCAGTATCTGGCTCAAAGACGCGATGAATCTGGCGGAGGAGAGTGGATCTGGCGAACTAGATTGGAAGAGATTCGGCGTGGGCCAGATTGGGATGAACGGCGGAGTGTCAATCGAGGCTAAATTGAATGTGAAGGGCAGTCACGTGTGTGCATCGGACGAGTCAGTTTGACTGCCATATGCGGCGATGTATTCAAAAACTCGGGTTTTCGTGTCGAAATGTCGCGACCTCCCAGGCCTCCTCTCTTGACTATATAAGGTCCCGAGAGCCACTCGACTTTCTTGTCCTCGCTACCCTGCACCCCCCTCGTCCTCGTCGTCGCCCCCATTGTCGCCTCCACTGCTACCCCCATGTTTGAGGAAGTCTGCCTTGTGTGCGGGAAGCACCTGCAGGACGATGGGTATGTCCCCCCCCTGCTCCCCCTACCCTGCACTCAGCTGACACCCCCCCTCCAGCCAGGCATACTGTTCAGATGACTGCCTGACCCACGATACCGCGTCGCCGTCCATCTCGTCCTCCAGTAGCGCCCTTTCATCTCCCCACCTCGGCTACGCCGCAGGTGGCGACGTCCCCGCCCTCATCCCGTCTGCATTGGGTTCTGCCCTCAAGGCATATAGAGGCCGTGCACACTACTCCTCCTCCTCTGCCTCATCCGCTTCCGTTCTCACAGACGACGACGACGACGACCTTGTTCCCAGCGAATACAGCTTCAACGACGGCGCTGACTCTCTCTACGAAGGCAGCTCAAAGTCGGCCGGCGACATCTACTCTACCAAGCCCTCTGCTCTCTCTTATGCCCGCAGGCCCTCTGGCACCAACAACGGCTCCACCTACCTGCATCCCGACAGCCGTCATTCCTCGTCCTCCAGCCACGTGCGTGGCTACCCCCGCAGTGCGCCAAACCACTCGCACTCCTCCACCGAAGACGATGAAACCTTCTACGGCTTCTCGTCCCGGGGCGCCTATGATGCGGACGAACAGGATCTACTCTCAGAGAAGAACTGGAGTGCCCCAATGCCAAAACCATCATCTGTTTCCAAATCAAAACGCAGCCGTAATCGTGCGAGCCTGCCGGGCTATTTCTCCCTGTTGCAGATGTCCTCGCCTAGTAAGGAAACCCGCTCCTCGCCCGTCTCCTCCTCATCCGGGCACACCGTGGCGCGCCTCTCGCCCCCCACACCCAAGCTCGCCTACTCCACAGGCCTCCCCACCTCCGCTGCTAGCCTGAGCAACCAGGCTGTGCCCCCCGTCCATTCCACCCCACGTGGTCGCCGACGGGTGGCAGGGGACTCCCGGAACAGCCGCCGCTCGGGGCTCTCCAGTTCCTCCTCTCGCTCGCGCTCCCGGCATGCCGCTGTGCCTGAGTACAGCCCCAAGCTCAACGAGCGCCTCCGTGCGCGCCTTGACAGCCGCGGCAGTGTTGAGCAGGTCTTTGACTGGTCTTCTGTCCCGGGGCTGCCTACTCGCGGGCGCACGTCCGCCCGCAGGAACAGTTCTCCGCCCCCGAAGATGCTCATGATGGGGCTGGAGGAACGCGCCCGCGTCCTGGCGGCGGTGCGCCAGGCGGAGGTGCTGGAGCGGTCTGATAGTAGGTCGCGCATGACAAGGGGAAGGGCGAGGGTGGATGAGTTGGATGGGATAGGTACATCGAAGCAGGCGCCGGGGTATGGTGCGGGGCGGAGTGGGCTCATGAACCGTGAGCGAGAGCGCACCGTGCGGGTACCGCTGTGACGAATCTTGCCTTCTTTTTTCATTTCGATTCCACTGCTCGTCTCATTGCATGCCGCCTGCTTTCCGACCCCAGCTTTTCGTACAAAAAACGACCACTCATCGCTGCCGTCGCCGCTCCCACCGGTGCCCCAGAACGATCACCCCGCTTGGTCATAGAAGGTCTCTTTCCTCCCTTTCTTGGATCTCTCCTCAGCAATATATCCGCTTTCATCATCAGCATCACCCGCATTGCATTCGTCTGCCACTCACACGCACACACCCCACCCAACTCGCATAAATTCCCAGCAAAAAGCTTATTGGCTATCGAAGTGGCCTAACATTTTTCGCTCGCCGCACATCCCTTTCGCACCCTTCCCTATCATATTTCTTCTCACTCCACAATTTTCACGAAAAGACATGCATGCGCCTGTACGGTTACATTTATTATTTTTCTGGCTGCCGTTTTTATCCTGTCATTCGTTACGAACCGCCTGTCCTCTTTTTTATCCAAAATAGTGGAACACGTCGACTGCTTTTTTCCTCCCTACCTATCCTCTTCCGCTCCATCCATTCAACATTGAGTTTTCTAATCTATTACTCCTCCTACTCTCATTAACGATACGTCCATCTCCATATTGCACCCACACAATATCTCTCTACATCATCTCATGTCCCATCCCTCGCTCTTTCTCCTACATAGGCATATTTTCACCCCAACAAGGAATTCCACTGCACCACCACCACCACCTCACGATTGTTATTATCACCATCATAGTTCTTTCGTCATCCATCCAACAACACACTGCATCTGCATCTCCCGTCGCATCATCAGAAAAAATGGACCTCGTAGTTTTGTGCATTAGTAGTTTGCCTTTTCCCCGAAACCCCTTCCTCATACTTCCGCTGTAGCCCACACACACACCCCAATAAAATGTGTTCCTCCCTGCCGCCCGGGCTTTGTGGGTCGGCAGTATTTAAATTCTCCTTGCGTGCCTAGTCAAGGCATCCGTGGCGCATGAGCAAAGTCTTTGAAGCCCGCCGACCACGGGGCCCTTTGTGAAATTCCCCCGAAAGAAGAGTTCCTCCGCAAAACCAGGGCACATACGACTTGGCGTCCTGGATCCGACTCTTAGTCTGCGTGCTTGTGGCTGCTTGTGGGCCGAGGCGGTGATGCTAATCATGATTACACTGAGCGCAGGTGCGTATAGCACGATATCTGTAATCCGAATTGAATTGACACGGAAAAAAATGACTATCTGCGCAGTGTATTACTTATACACCGACTACTGACATATCTGCATAAGTTATGTATCAGCGGCCCGATATCATCAACTCGGATATCGGGCCTACTGGGTGTTGCAGATTGTACCTAGCTGCAGTTTTCTGACGCGCGGGTTGCAGGCGGGCGTTTCGTCATACGCGCATGGAGATTGCTGAATTGCGGGTGCTTCGGGATAAATTACGGTCGAAGCCCAAGCAGCGTTGGAAAGCGGGATTGCCGGAGTGGAAAGGCTCGTAAAAATGCTTGAACGCTTGTTTGTGAAAAGCCCCCTAAAGTGCCCTCGGGCAGTATCGAACTGCCTGGACTGTAGGTCGGGTCATATCGCACGAACAAGCACAGAGATACCCGATACTGGACGCGAATTAAGCCTTCTTTTCTGGAAGTCAGTCGCTTGGGCCCTTCTTTGTGGTGTCCTTGTGCTTTGCACTGTTGGACATGCAGAGGGCACGTTGTATTCTATCGGGTGAGACCACACGGTAAACAGTGCTACGATCGACAGAATGATAGCTTCCGAATTGTCTTTGAGTCTAGTCTACGATTCAGTTCTTCACAGAGAGTAACAGAGTGTGCAGTAGATAATTGTGATGATGGGGCAGAGACAAGAGATCTATTTCGGTGCTCGCCTAAAGCGGGGAGTTTCGTGCGAACGGTGTAAGCACAGTCTGGAGGAACGCGCACCACCCTGAACGTCTTTGAGTAACTGCTGGATGACCTGAACAGACCCCTTGTAATTGTTCAAGTTCTTCCCAACACGTTCTTCCACTGAGCCTGCTGAGTTCCCTCCCCTCGTGCAATCTCGCCGTCGACACCCTCCTGCCGAACACTGAGTATTCTACTC
>JASFDH010000481.1:0-23444 GCA_036937195.1 Nidularia pulvinata
TCTGGCAGTAAATGGTCAGGTGCAGAATACTGGACTATTGCCGGACGTTTACTGGACTTTTCATTTTTACTGAGGGTCAACCTTGATATCAATAATTATAAAGAGGTATTCTATTAAATTTTTTTGTATTTCTCATCATCTGACTTGGAGATGCAGGCCATAACCTTCAGTTCTAATCCTTTCAAGTGCACGATAACCGCTCGCAGTGCTCAGCAAGTAGCGAATATATGCTGCGAATCTCAAAGCTTCTATAATATCGGACGCTTTCTAAGGAGGATACAGAACTAATAAATACGTTGTAAATTCCATACTTCACTGTTAAATCCCATTCTATCTTCAAAGCATCATAACATGTAACGAACAAAGTCGCAGGTTTGATGCCAACTGTCAGCGTCGGCATGACCAGCAACGTATGGACTTCGTCGCAGTACTGAATCTGCACAGAATGCAAGTTGAAATGTCCAGAACACCTTGCGGCGCATTCACTTCACAAAATCTGTCCAAAAATGTATGTGGTACAGTAGTGAAAATGTCTTACCTGGATATGAACACATAGCACTTGTAAATATGCTTAAAGGAATCCATTGGCTTACATTCTCTTTGGCTCCTGGTATGTGCCCCAAGTGCTAGATGAAGTATCTGCGCGATCCTGGGAGTGTTTCACAGTAAGAAGATCAAGAAATTCATATTCTATATCGTTCCTGAGGTCTTCTTTGTCTCCAAAGCTTCATTTTTTGATACGGATGGAATTGCATCATTGAAGACATCAAAGCCGTCGCTGTATGGGATTTGATTCCTCTCTCTCAATATTCATTCGGCTCCGATGACTTATAATGTTAACAGTATTTGCAGTAACTGTCAAAATAATATGCTTCCCACGGACATCACAGTAAATTTCGTGCTTCTTCATCTCTGGGTTGATCTGTGTTGTAAGTTGCATCCCGTCCTTGAAAGTGATTGTCACCGAAGCGGTGTGTCGAGATTTGACATAGGATTTGACATTAGATTTGACCATCTGAGCAATTTTCTCTGTACAAGAGAGTATATGGGAATAACAATGAAGGAAGCAGCAATATATTCGTAGCATATAGCCTTCGTACTGTGCACAATCCGCGTGTTGAGACATGTTAATTAACAACACCACGCTGAAGCAAGGATGGAGTCACTGTCGGGCTATGAGTAAGCTGCAGTGCCAGGCCCTGCCGGCACTGACAAATACAGCAAATCAATGCAGAAACTAATGATAAGCATCACTTTCGGGCCGGTTATGTTACCGCGAACCCTTATATACTTATTTATCATGTAGAATCCAGTGCCTTGTCTCTTGTCACGAACGTCGATGTCCCTGGACCAATATCCTGCTGTACGGTATCTGAGTCGACATCCTTCAGGTAACTTTTTTCCAATTAATAGGCTTGAATGTCGAAACTAATAATTCGGACCATTTTCTCGACAGATGCGGAGATTGAACGCATTGTCAACGTTATACTGAAAGCGTTTGAAGGTCAATAATCCGACGTTCCTATGATTCGTTATCGTTTAATGTCACAAAAGGAGATCCTTTCACAGGTATATTGGTGGGCGGAGACCTTTCTCTTTCACCACACCAATTGCGCGCGAGCATTAAAGCTGCAGCCATGAGCGGTCAAGTTCATCTGGCAGTTATTGGACCTAACATAGAAGATATTGTTGGAGCCGCATTGTGGTATCCTCCTGGGACCAGTTCTATGTCGACGTATGTCTTTGTGTTCATTATACCTGTGTTATTTCAGGTCAAGGAATGATAATACTTAAGAATCATAACTAACCTGTATCATTTGCTACAGAGAGGAAATACGAGAGGCAAGTGGCTGGAACAGATTCTTGGCTATGTTGTCAGATGAAACTAGGGACTGGTGGATAAATTATGTGCGAAAATTACCCTTCGAAACCGAAGCACCCTTTCAATGAATGGCGCCATGGTACACATTCCAGTTTATCCCACTGATGGGTCGCTTGGCAGACGATGCAATGGGGTCTGGCTATTCCCTCAATGCCTGGTATCTCTCAATATTCGGTGTCACTATAGAACATCAAGGTAAAGGATTTGGGAAGCTTCTGTTTAAACATGTGGATGATTTGGTCAGTACAAGTGTTCTTTGATCATTTGTGTATAGTTGAGAATAAATTTATATTTTGAATTTACAGGCTGCCAAGGAAAGGGAGTCAATTATTCTCGAAACCACCACAGAACTTGATGTGAGAATATTTCCTTGAGATATGATTAAATCTCCCTGAATAATAAAATTTCATCTAGGTCAAGATTTATCGACGCCTTGGATGTGAAATGCGTGGTGAAGTCAAACTGGAGAGCCCAGTTAGAGAAGCAAGAATATACTTGATGGTGAAAGAGTGTAAAAATAATGTCCAGCGGAATAATGGGAAAGCCGATCAAAGTATTTGAATTTGTAAAAACTTTCGAGATCATGTAGCAGTTCTGGGAGCAAATTAATAAATATCATCCAAATGGCATATCATGAACTTTTCCTGCCTCCGGAATTCGGTACAAATTCTCGAGAATAATTACTATAAAAATTATTTCAAAATTTCCGCAACTACCATGAAACAGTGAGTTCGAATATCACCGTTATTTAAATTTCTGCTGGAGAGCATAGCGAGTACGACGTAGGTCGTGACTCATGCATCTCCATCATCAATATCACATGATTCAAAATACATTCCACGTGCAACAAATTACTATTATATCATTTTAATTAATTCGCCACTAGTTGTGACCTGTGATCACTCCAACGACATTTTGGTTCCGTCAGACACGCAAAAGCCGTATGATGGCGGCGAAAATCGAAATGGACCTAACAATCGCCATTTGGGACGCTTTTGGCCTTTTGTTCTAATGGTTTCCTCAATAGCTTCCGCGGCTTGTGACCGCCATTAGATTTCGTTGAATTTTCAGGGCCAGTGACCTGTGACTGAAGAATGGACTGATATGGTACAATATTCTCGGGAAGGTATCAATTTTCCGGAATTCTCGCCTTCAACAACATTCCCGGAACTTGCTAATTGTTCGAATCCTCCCTTGTACTGTATTGCCAGAGTACCGGCCCACTATCTCACTCATCCTTCGCCTTAAGGAACAAAAATCGAAACAAAGATGCCCCTGCGCCACGCCGCCACTAGATGGATTCTCTTTTATTTTCAAGAAGGCAAGGTTAATCAATACGTGTCATGGCTTCCTCCCTTGTCCTTCCCCTTGTAATCTCTCTGTTAGTTATCTTCCTCTCGCATAAGATTATTTCCAAAGTATGGAGCTTCGGTCTACGAGAGAGCCTCCTCCCGCCTGGTCCGCCTACAATTCCAATCCTCGGCAATATCCATGTCCTTCCGACGATGGATACTCATTATAGGTTGGCTTCAACTACAGTTCTGGCCTCCATTACGCTTGTTCTTATCTCTGCCTCAAGATTTACTCAATGGGCCAATAAGTATGGCCAAATTTACAGTCTGAAGCTTGGGTCTAGCACAGCAATTGTACTCACTGGACGCAAAGAAATACGGGAGATTCTCGATAGGAGCTCAGCTCTCACATCTGATCGTCCGTCTGTTCATCTTGCAAATACCGTTACTGGGCATCGAAATATGGCGTTGTGAGTACATTTGCATCTCACTACGAGTGGTATTGAAGATATATGCACAGCTCCCGCTACTGTAAGCTCTCTATCCGTTAGAATCTAGCAGACTTTGTTCAACTTTAATATTAATACAGCCAGTATATGGCGCTCTCAAAGGCGAGGTGCTCACGAAATGTTGCGTCCACAGTCATGTCATGTGCTACTGCCGATCCAGCAAACTGAAGCAACACAGATGCTGTTCGAGATGCTGACTTACCCCAACGTAAGTTCGCGAATTTTGCAAGTACATAAGTTATCTAATTAAGTTCAAGAATTTTGTTGAACACATTCGACGCTACAGTTTTTCGGTTATTCTTTCCGTGACTTATGGGAAGCGAGCACCGCGTTATTCGTCAGCCGATGCACAAGCTTGTTTCGAAATGTTACAATACTGGGAAGAGGTCCTCATGCCTGGGGCTCATCCACCAGTCGATATCCTTCCTATTCTGAAGAAAGTTCCCGAATCGTTTGCTTACTGGAAAAGACTCTGTGCCAAGACACGGTCATTGCAGCAGAAGTTATATTTTGGCCTACTTGATGAAGTGGAATCACGTATCATGAAAGGAATAGGAAATAACTGCATTATGGGAATGTTATGTCATCGAGGTTTGGAATGGGGCTTGGACCGTGAATACATAAGGTAAACAGGAATCTCAGTAATCCATTCTATGCAAGACAGCTCAAAGTTTTACTTGATAGCTATTTAGGAGGTGCAATGCTAGAAGCTGGCACGGATACGACTGCTGCTTTCTTACAATCACTTATCCTGCTACTGGTCGCTCATCCTGATGTCCAAAGGAAAGCTCAAGCGGAAGTAGACCTGGTTGTTGGATCCCATAGAATACCGACTATTGACGGTTTAAGCGGGTTACCATATGTTCAGGCTGTTATCAATGAAGTGCGGTGAGCCCTAAATTTATGGCAGATGTTGTCTAATTGGCACATAGACACACAGATACAGGCCGATTCTGCCACTCGGCATTCCGCATTATACTACAGCAAATATAATCGTATTTTTTTTATCACTGAGGTTCATTTGGAATACTTTCTGACGTGGTGTTCCCGTAGTATGAAGATTACATTATCCCAAAAGGAACAAGTATATTTCACAACATATGTGAGTAAACCGCTGCGTTGTTGAATGTATGTTTCATCAACAGCCGGGTTTAGGGGGTGTATTTCATGATGCCAAAACCTTCAAGGAGCCTGAAAAATACAACCCGGATCGCTTTATCTCGGATCCTGAGCGCGCGAGTATAATTGAAGCTCATGTCTTTGGTAGCGGGAGAGTCAGTGATTCCGTAAAAAAAAAAATATTGCACGTTTTAACGAAGATCCTATATCAATTGATAGCGTGTTTGCCCAGGAAAGCACTTCGCAAAGAACTCAATAGTAAGTTTTGTCAGTCATTTTAAACTGATATTCATGGTTACATTCGGTGTTGTCTTCAATTGTAGGCAATAAATACTATGTGTCTTCTGTGGGGTTTCAATTTTGAAAAAACTCGTGATGAGAAACAAAATATTGTTGACGTGGATATTTTGGATTATGCGCAGGTTTGCAGACTCATCTATGTAACCGATCTGTTAGTTCTCTGTCGTTCTAATATTTTAATTTATACAGGGCTTGGCCAGCTTCCCTAATCCTTTTCGGTGCAGTATCACTGTGCGCACCGCTCTTCACGAAGCAACCATACGCCGGGAGTTCGGGGCTGTCACAGAGGCATTTATACCATTTGAACATGGTTTGAGTGCTGCTGATGTCGAATACTTGCAAGAACTCCGTAATGCGTAGAATGGTTAATGTGGAGATACAGGGAAATTGGGAGTCCATGGAACAGAGGCGAGCTATTCCAGAAATAATATATGTCGTACAATGTCCCATTGTAAGTTATTGCATATCACAGAGATTGAGCGCTATGCATCCACTTCGTGCACTCTGCAGCATACTGCAGGATAGAGTACAGCGCCTCTCTGTTTCATATGTAGCCATTGCCCTTTCCAGTTATGCAGAACATTCGCATAAATCATCAGTCGCTGACGAATAAGTAGAAAGGGGGGGGGTGGGTGTTATATTGGAGTTAAGTGTAAAGACTGTGGATGTCCTATGTATCGAGCTAATTCACTACAGGAGCATGAGAAGAGAGAAGAGAATACAAAGAGCACGATATGTGACAGTACTGAATTGATTGAACACGATGAGTCCGATAATGTGAGAAGTGAATACACTGGAAGAAGGGAAGGTGATGCATTACTTGGAAGCGGAAAAAATAACAAAAGAACGACAGATAGAGAGCAAGGAGCGAAAAGGAATGTGGGGTCTCGTTCTGAAGCGGACTCTACGTGCGATGTGTTGCAGATTGGGCGAACGTCGACAGCAATACAGTTCAGCCCAGGCGGGCTGTATACTCTTCCCAAAGAGTATTCACGAAGGCCTTGTCAGTCTGCACAACCGGTATCAGAAATTTGTCAAATCTTCTTAACCTGGGATGTGAGTATCGGAATACTCACGTAAATCAGCCCTAGTACCTCTCGGACAAAATCATTTTTCTCTAGCGTGGTGGGCTTGTTCGGGTGGGAGTCCGCCGCAGCCATGATACTCTCCCTCACGAGGTCGGCGTCGATTCCCCGCACTACTTTCTTCTCCTTTCCAATAGCATCAGCGCTCTTCATTTCGTTCGATACGGGCGTTGGGCCGTTGCGCATGGACCCAACTCGCGAGCCGGTCGTGGGTGTCACCATCTCCGAGATAGTCGCGTGCATCTGCGGCGGAGGCGTCCCCATCAAATCGGGCGACGCTGCACCTGAGCTCGGACTAAACCTCGCTATCGAGCTCTCGCGCGACGCAGCCGACGTCTCAGGCACGTCCCAGCTGCGCTCGATCTCCTCCCTCTCCCGCGCGTTGCGCTCCTTCCTCGACTTCTTCTTCCCTCTGACCTTCTCCCTGCCAGCTCCGTTCTTCTTCCCGCTCAATGCCACGCGCTTGAAGGCCTCCACATCGCTCAGCGCACTCGTGTCCGCGAAGTCGAGCTCGACGATCTCGCCGTCGTCGCCGTCGCCTTCGTTCAGTGGCGGGCGGGGGTAGGGCCACAACTCTGAATCGGCCTCAAATGGGACCAGCGGACGGCCTTTCCTCGGCTTCCCGTTGGGGGCAGGGGAAGATGACGTCATACTTGACGTGGAAGGCCGCACTGTTGAGGTGGACGATACATGCTCAATGGCGCTTGGAATGCCGTTGAGGTTCGGGCGGGGAGTCACGTCCCCGTTGACTCGCCTATGCCCGTTCGTACCACCTCTACTGACGCTCAGCAGATCTGCAACTATGGGGATCCCTGCACTAGCACCGGCTGCTTGCAATTCCAGGTTGTTCTCCGCTTCTGGATCTAGAGCAGTACTTGACTCGGAAAACCCACCATCCGAATACACCTCATGCCTACTTCTGCCCTCATCTTCATTGTCGCCTTCTCGGGAACTTGGGTGCGAATACGCAGTCGAAGCGGCGGAAGCAGTGCGAGAAGGAGGAAGGCCAAGGAGGATGGAGATGACATCTTGATTGAGGACTTGCGGATGGGACGTGGACGGTGTTGGAGAATGGATGGCAATAGGTTCAGTTTGAGTGGTAGAGGCGCTGGGCTGTCGTGCCGGTGCGGAGGACGTAGCGAACGAGAAATCAGTATCGGTTGCGGCCGGGGTGCTGTGAGTGCTTGCGGAAGCAAAGATGGAGTCTAGGAGACTGATACCAGTGCTGGGTGGGGGAGGAACCACGGGTTCTGAGAGTTCGGGACCGCCTAAAGCAGCAAACAGGGATGCGACAGTCATCTTGGAGGTAGAGTTGGGTTCTACTGTAGATGAGGCGGAAGGGGTGGGGGTAAGCTTGGCGAATAGCTTATCAACTTCTGAAAGTCCAGCGGCGGAGCTCTTGGGAGGCCTGGGGGAACCATTGGCGCTGGATTGGTATTCACTGTCCGATTGATTGGACATTTGAGAATCAGATACGTCTGAATTGATATCTGGTGCAAATAGATTACATTAGCAGCATGACGCGAAGATGGGCACATACACACCTCTCCGAGAGGAGGCTTTGGTAGGACGAGGGTTGGGGTTTGGGGGCGGTGGCTTCCCAGGACCATAACGATACTCGTCGGGATAAGGGACGTTCTTCTTGATATAAGAATGAAGCCTGGATTTTGGCGGATCAGGGCTAGAAATAGACGAAAAATTCAGGGCCAACGCACCGCTGCATAACAGGAATAAGAGGCTCTCGCTCGTTCGTCGCAAAACACCACAGTCCGATAATGGTTGATCGTTCCTTCTCCTTCAATTCGGGCATGTCTGGGATGGCATAGGCTTCGGAGAATTTGTTTGCTGCGTCGGAGGAGGGATAAGATTGGAGATCTGACATGCGTCGGGTGGTAAATTCGGGGAAAGATTTAATTATGCAGTAGCTGCCATGGTGTGTTACAATATCTTCGGGGTAGATGCGTTGGATGTGGTCGTCCATTCCCATACGGTTAAGAATATAGAATCCATATGGCGGGTAGGCATTTCTGGTTGAAAGCAATGCAAACGCGATAAGATAAATATAGAGACGTGGCCATGGCGTGTCACACTCACCGTTCGTACAAAAACATTGTCCCTTCGAATCCTTGCTTCTCCCACTTCTTTCCGTTGTGATGGTACAGGCAAACATGGCTGAACTGGTCAAATATTGAAATAATAGATGGATCTCTTCTCCGGAGAACTTTAAGATTATGGTTGTATCTAGAGGTGGGTGACATGCCAGGCTTCGTTCCTGAAGGCTGGATTATGGTTGGATGTGGGTGTAAGACCTGAGAATGTGGCTGGTGTGGAGAACTATAGGAGTCCTGCATTGTGATGTGTTCGTATGAAGAGGCACGGAGGGGTGGGCCCATGAAGATGGGGGTAGGAGAAGGAGGTTGAACGGTTTGCGTTCTTTGACAAGCTCGAGCTCCTCGCCGTCAGCTTACAATGGGCCGGAGCATGCCGGTTGTGTGACACTGTTTATTCTCCAAGCGTTTGGCAGCCGTGGATAAATACGGATCAATATTCATTCACTTCTGCAAGATATTTGACTCGTCCTACGCTGCAAATTTCGAAAGCCGTAGTTTGTTCTCCTTGCCGCTGCCCCATAATAATTGATAAGTTCGATAAGTATGCCTTTATTAGCACGATACTGTCTCCCCGTTATGTTAACTTATGTTGGAATATTTGATGCCAGTTTGCAAGTGTTTCGCGATGCACTGCATTTCGCGTATATCTGTTTTCATTTTAGTCTACTTTTTGTGGCTTTTCTATAGCTAGCTGCATTTGTATATATGCTTCACATTGGATAGTATATATGTAGCAGTAGATGTTCATTCGTTGGCCCTCTTGAAAACTCCCTCTATCCTTCTGAGGACAAACTGTCTTCGATGTCATCGAGACTCTACATTCTGCTAACTTGTCTGCCGCCTTTTTGCTGGTCTGCCTTCCGCTTGCTTGTCTGCCTTCTGTTGTCCTGATGTTCTACTTAATTATCTGGAGGCACTTCAAGTCCATTTCTGTGGAGGCTTCGTGGACATCTAGGTTCTGGACCTGCCTCAGGTACTGGCATACAGCTCAAACTCAGTGCAAATTGGACTGTTGCCCCGGTTGGTAGGAGGAAGGTCTTTCAACAATGCATTCATCATCTGCTATAAAGCTTTTGTTTGTTTGCGACATTGGCTTTCTCTCGGTTGATATCTTGTCTCAACAGTTGATGAAATGGCGATTCTCGTATTGTAGAGATCATGAACAAATATCGAGAAGTATGTGGATTTCATTCGGTTTTCTTATTCACAGTGTAACAATAGATTGCGAAATGAATGCTCAGAACGACAGCTAATTCCAGAAGGATCTTCGGTTGTAGTAATATATGTACGTAAGTGTGCCAATATTCTCTTTTTCTTTTATCATCGACAACTCCTATTTTCAGGGCATATTCTCTAGTTTTTATTATTCTATTTTTATTCGAGTGAGTAATGTATTTTAACTTATGTATAATACTGTGTATGGGTTTACTGATAGCCATTATTCGTGGCACCCCAGATACAACAGTCAGAGCACATGTAGATACAGCCTGGAGCACTGGAAGGACTGGATAATTGGCCTGCTTACGGTGCAATCGACCCATGCACTCCTCACTGTGAGCACCGGCACTATTGTATATGTATTGTCGACTATTAGCTATTACGAAGCTATGAATACTTCCCATGGCATTGATAGATTATTCTTATTTATCCTAGGTCAATCGTAAATCTATTCGGAGAGGAAGCTAAATGCACTGTGAAATTTTATTCTTACCTGTAGCCAAGTCCTCGATGTTCGAAGATTCTCCATGATTATATTTCACTGTATGAGGTCATCAGGCTTGCACAGGCTTGCATTTATCGATCATGCTGATACTTTTGGTGAAAGCACACAGCTTTCAGCGGTCCGAACATTAACGGGATCCACGGTCTCCAACGACTCACCAATGCAATATAATTATCCGACATCTATGGGCGATGACATACAGCTATTTCTGTCTTTCCCTCAAGAAAGTACAGCCTTCGATGAAGCGATGCATGATATTTAAGCGCCGAGCTGTCTGGAAATACCCAACTTCGGGCTCCCAGCCACCGTTAAAGCTTCAGGTAGACTTCCTTGATCGACCCTTAACTATCGTGCGCGGCGCTACGAGAAACTCCTTGGCATTCCCATCTCTAATTTCGATCAATTCTCATCCTCCATCTCCTATTGTCTGGGATAGTAGGTCCTGCGCTATCTCTCTTATAATCTTGTCTTAGTTGCCGGCTCTTATATCTGTATAGGACGCACATTTTGATTCTAGCCGTTGGAACTCGCTCATTTTCAGGAACTGAAGCACAGTTTATACCTCAAAATGCCGTTTTTCACCCAACCTACAGACTTCTCCGTTATTGGAAGCTCGCTAACTGATGTTGCGGGCGACTTAAATGTGCATATATCACCGCATAAATATTTGCGTATGTCCTATCTCTAAGAGCTAATGTGTATTATGCATCACTTGTTAATGTATTTTTAGGCCCTGGCCCTCTGATGTCAATCGTTCAAATTCGAAAGAAGGACAGCGGAAGGAAGAAAAGAGATGGCTTCCACGTACGCCCATCTACATCTTTAATGATATAAGTTACTTCATTAGTCTTAACAGATCATCAAGCGGAAACATCTAGAGCTACAGCGCCAGTTGCATAAAGGTGTCGGATATCGCTTGCATTTGGGACGTAAGAAGGGAAAGGCTGTTGTCGTCAAGATATTTGAAGGTTCTAACTCGGAAAAGGTAGGCTTATTCTTTGCAACAACAAGACTGCTTACCATGTCTTCTGCTAAATTCTGCTAAATTCTTGCAGTACTGTGCTGCAGCAGTAGCTTTCTCGCGACGTATATGGTAATTGAACTTTCGATTTTTGTTGAATAATACTCTTATTATGCATATAAATGCAGGCATTCAAACATTGCACAACTGATAGGAATATCATCCGAGGGGAGCTCAACTCCTTTTGCTGTCTTCTCTGCAAGTAAATCGACGATGCGAATTCAGCCCTTAATCGCGGGGGCACTACGTACTGACTTGAATCGTAGTGTAGAGCTTTCGCTCAAAATGGTATGTTTCATTTTTACAGATATTTTGACCCAGTGATGAATTTCCAATGTACATTCAAGGTTAAAGGTATTGCTGTAAGTTAATAAATTTTATCAAATATCACAGGGGTGATTTGATCATCTTTTTTCAATTAGGCCGGCTTACACTATATCGGATCGCAAGGTATCTCGTTGCGTTCGCTTGTAACGAGAATTGATGACTTGGAGGTGAGTTTTTCTCGATATGGACATACTCATCTTACAACTGTGTATCTAATAGCATTACGATATCCTGTGTTCAAAGCACGGAGAACCTGTTTTATCAATAAGTCCTGGTGTAATAGATGAACCGCATAACGAAGCAACACATTGTTGGCGGATTCAATCCAAACCAGAACAAGATAATTGGGTCGTATTCGAAATGCTATGTGAAAGGGTTGGTTCGACAGGTTTATTGATAGTCAAATGAGCTAAGTCCCCATTTTGTATTCAGACATTCAAGGAGGTCAACAGCACTCTATACAGTGAGCGTACATCCTGTTAGCAAACCGAATAATAGCTAACATGACATATATATGAAGATGATACACCTGAACGAATCCCCCTGAAAATGATTGAAGCGCACTGCTCATTCCACTCACAGGAATTTCCTCACCTTCATAATGTGGACAAGCACACACTGTCGATGTTCGAGTTAAAACAAGGACCTTTGCGGCGCGAAGTATTGTGGAATTTTGTACAAAATAATCAACAATCACTGGCTTCTGTCTCAAAACAATTCGAGGAGTACCTTGACCTGTTACCCCCCATATCTAGATCTCCTCTTCCACACATTAGAGGGTCAAGAGCTCAGAAAAATAGAGTCCCTCACCAATGTTCAGGATACCTTCGTGAAGAGATCACTTTAACATCTGATGTTGCAAGGAGTGCCATTGTGCTGCATGCAGAGCCAATGGAGAATGAACGATGCATTGGATGTGGTAAACTGGTGGAATATGGGACCTGGGTGCCCATTCCAGCATTGAAATTGGTGGCTGCAGCTGAGGTACTTGCTGCTACACAGGCTAAAGCATAGTTTATGGAACTACCAATGGGGAATTACTATGGTAAGCCATATTTATAGACCCATTTAATATGTTGTTGACAGAAATTTCAGATACCAGTCCAATGCTCAGCCTGGTTCTCAATGATCTCAGCTCTTTTACATGTAGACTTTTCATCTAGTTCTGAAGCTGAGCAATATGAACATGCATCACTTGCAATAAAATGGGGATTCATAGGCCAGCTACCATCTTCTCCACCATCTCCACCAGTTCCATACCCAAATTAAACTTCACTATATTGATAGGCTGCTTCTCTTTCATTTTTCTCAGTGAAATTCCCAGAGGATTGGATGGCAGTACTTCTTTGTCCTGTACTAACTAAAGCTGACCTGCAATCCTAAGGGTAATTCTAGATCATTTTATTTGTAGGTCTGTTTATCTGTCTCTTTGAGAGAAGGGAGATATAGTATGCAGTTTGTCTCTCTGTATTCTTGAAAATGAAAATGGCAAGAATCATAGGATATATTATTCACTCTGCCTATTGAAACTCTTAAGTTTAATGTGTAGTGCTTGTGCAGTATGGGATGACCAACATTATAAAACAGTTTCAGGAAGTGTGACCTTGACTTGTTTGTCTATGAGGACAACAAGAAATTTACAAAGTTCACACAGACTTGAGTCTTTGAATTGAGCTTTCAATTAGAATGGTATGCTTGATTTCTACATTTGGAGTGATATATTATAAATATTAAAATCAAGATCAAAAGTATTGCAGTAAGTTAATAAATGTCACCAATCCCACTGATATAGTCATGTATTTTAAATCAGGCTGACATACACTATGTCTAATCATGTCACAGCCATGATTTCTTCTGACACTCTCCCAATATTCTATCATCTTTCTGATATGCTTCTGATCCTTCTATTCCTCACTAAACTCCAGACTATTGTTTTAATTATTTGATGCCCACCATACAATACTGTTTCTATATACCCTTCTGCTATGATACCTTTCCACTTCTGCTTCCACTACTTTTATCATGTGTCAAGGACTTTTATTATTCCTCATATCCATAGTGTTGCTACTTCCATTTTTATTATCATGATTAGCAATACTTGTATTTAAGTAGCTCAGTTTTGTACTCTAGTCTTCAGTCCAAATATCAACTAAGATTTCACCTAGTCTTCTAATTAAGTTCTGAGTCACTTTTATATTCTGACTTCTGACTTCCTTCTGACCTCCCTTTTGGTTAACTTAGGTTGACTTGTCTTTCTTGCTCTCAACAATCCATCCAGTCATCTCTGACAACTTTCCAACCCCACAGTACTTTCTTCCAATATGTGGACTATGTCCTAAGTTAGAGCACATGAGAACTGGAAGGACACAGCATATATGCTGAAGCTGACAGTTCTTATCTTTAGCATTATAGTTGGAAATCCTTCTGACATTATTTCCAACACTTTCTGATGTAGCACTATCATATTCTACAACCTCTAGTTCTTATTCACTTTTAGGAACAAGACTTGACAAATTGTAAGGTATCTCAGTAGGTCCATTCATCATGAAACTTATGTGTAATATGAAGGTCAATTTTCTCTTGCAATAGACATACCTCTCAAAATCTTGCATCTATCAAAATTATGACATTTTCATCACTGCTGACCATTTTGTGAAAGGATATGAGCAAAATCCCTATTATTGTTCCCTGGTGCTGCCTTGGGGCATTTATCTACCTTCTGTTTCCAGGTGAGTCCTGCAGGTTCTAGGCAAATAGTAACTTTGTAGGAGCTGGGAAAGTAAACCAGAGACTCCAGAGTTTCTCTATAAATGTGTTCTAGTGCTATGATGAGGAGGGGGGTCAGAAGTGGATAACAGCTTCAGCTTATGTGCTGTGTCCCCTTTGTTCCTAACATCCAATTCACAGAAAATGTCAGCAGGAGTATTCAAGGACAAGGTTGAGGATAATCAACTCAACTTCCTGACCAGAGATTGGTTGGGAGAGTCTTCAGAGACTGGAATTGAGCTGTGGTCAAATAATAATGACAAGGAGGGAGATAAAGAGCAGAATGTGTTGAGGATATCAGAGGTAGCTCAGTAGCCAATGTAGGATGAGAGGATAATAGAAGTAATTAACAAATTGAAGAACTATGGTATACTTGACATACTTAAATACTAAATAATATACCTACTCAGAGTAATACTGAGAATGTATTAAGGCAATATGAAACATACTAAGTAAAAAGGAGAACTGAGTGGGTCAAAGCAAGAAAATGCTTAAAGCATTTGATAGATAATCTGGGGGTACAAACACAAAGGATTTGCTATGTTGAGACCAGTGTCTGTGGCTGAAACATAGTAAACAAAAATAGGAAAGGCTGGAGTAACTGGAGATGAAGCAGAGAGTCAAGGAAATGTCAGAATTGATTGGAAACTGGTCCAGAGTGTATGAGCAATTATCTTGACCAAGATATGACACTAGAGATAAGCTATCTAGTACTAAGTGCAGTGGTGGCACATGAAGCATGTGGGTGTAGTGGTCAGGTTGTGTTTACAGCATAAAGAGAGAGCCAGATAAGCAGAGGAATGTACATAGACTGAGACAAATAACTAGAAGACATTGTGGACTTAATAGATAATGTGTTACAGTGATTAAGCCTTTGAAGGTTCTAAGCAAAGTTTGTTGGTTCTTGAATCAGTTTAACAGTGGTGAAACCACGTGTTAGGTTCTTGGGTTTGATGTATGGACACACTTCCTATTAGATAGGACAGTTGTTGAGCTGCTAAGTCTCCATCTAGGAGAAGCTTAGGTCCTGAGGAGCCTCTAGACTAGGTCTAAGAGGTTTGAGTTGTTCTGAGGGCTGAGGAACTTGAACAGAGATGTGAATGAGGCTATATTTGCCTAGGTCAAGCTGGAGAGCAAGACCTGACTTCAGAGTACTACTTATAGTAATTTACAATGGTCTGTGTGCAATATACTAAGTATAACTACTGTTGTCATTGGCTAACTAAATATAACTACTCATATGATCATTGTTCTAAATAAAAGAAAAAATGTTGCATAGCAGGTTACTTATTATAGTAAACCTTTGTAACATAATGTTACAACTTTCCTTTACAAGTAACCCACTATGCAATGCTTTTCTTTTATGTAGAACAATGGTCATATAAGTAGTTATATTTAGACTAGCCAACAGTAACAGTAGTTATACTTAGTACATCATGCACAGACCACTGTAGATTACTATAAGTAGCACTCTGTACCCTGGTCTTGCCCCTCAGCTTGACCTAGGCAAATATAGCCTCAGTGACATCTTTGCTCAAGTCCCTTGAACTCAGAACTACTCAAACCTCTTGGGCTTAGTCCAGAGGCTCTTCAGAACCTAAGCTTCTCTTAGACAGAGACTTGGTGACTTGACAACTGTCCTAATCAATAGGAAGTGTGTCTATACAATGAACTCAGAACCAACAAACTTTGCTTCAAACCTCTGAAAGACTTAATCACTATAACAGATAAGAAACTGGAAAGCAACTAGTGCAAAATGGAGACTTAATATGGATGTCTGAAGCATGTATTTGACTAAGGCATGGCTAATGCAGCCAAGGAATCAGCCACAAGGACTTAGGAATTATAACAAGTAGAGGTGTGATATGATGGTGACAAGTGACAGCTAGAACAGGATATGACATGTGCATAGCTTTGCAGCTCTTTATACAAGTTGCATAAATGTCTGTGTGAGCAAGGAAAAACTGTACTTTTTTGCACTGTAACTGTTGGAGTTTAAACTTGGTAGGCATTGCCAAGTCCCACTACTATCACTGCCTCACACATTGGACAGACCCACTTTTGGTTAGACACAGATGTCACAGCCTAATATGGTTACAATTGAAACTCTGCAGTGTGTGTGCTTACATGGAACATGTAGATACAATGTATTAGAACATTTTTGTAAAATACAGAACGGGATTCAAGTGGAATTGCATGTGATATTTGAGGTAACCGAAAGGTGGGCCTGTTTGATGCGTGGGATAGTGATGGTATTGACGCGCGACGCGTCTGTAGCTGAGTCCCGTGATCGACTCTATTCATGTGGCGTGCAGTCACACACACCGGAGTTACGTCACAATAAATTTCCAGCACCTCTGCACTTGAGCGCAAGTGCCCTCGGCGTCGACGATGAACGCCCTCGCCCGCGCCAACCGGCAGCACCAGTCCGCTCTCAAAGAAGGCCTGCGTATCGTTAAAAAGGTCGTCGCAACCGAAGCGCCCCCCACAGGTCTCACCACTGCCGAGCTCTTCAAGCTCGCCCACCGCCAGCCGCCGTCGGCCGACTTCGTTAAGTGGGAACCTACTTCTGCCCCCGTAGCATATGGCAAGAGCGGGAACCAGCGTCTTCCGACGCCAGAACCTAAGCACCCGGAGCACCCGGTACGGTCGATGTCGTGCGTAACTCTTTTCTTGAAAATCGCAAACCCCGCGTTGACATGCAGAATGTGCTTAGGTTCTTGAAGAACAGCATCCTTCCTCTCCTGGACACCAATGTCCTGCGCCGTGTCCGGGTGCAGCGCCCCGTTTCTCGGCTAGCAGGGGACAAAGCCTCTAATTCGAAGAAAACCAACGCGGTCTCCACAACGGCCTCAGTTTGGGTCTGGAAACCTATCGACAAAGCTACCCTCCCTAAACCCCAATTACCTCAGCCCAAGCGCAAGCCATACGGCTGGGAAGTCGGCGTGGGCGAGGACTGGTCGCACCTGAACAAACGGCGGCAGCGTGCGCGCCTGGGCAAGGTGCGCCGCGAGGTCGTGCTGATGCGGTACCACGACGAACCTGCGCGTGCCGCGCGGAAGAAGAAGCTCAACACGATGCTGCTCGAGCATGCACGGGCGCGCAAGGCGAACAGGCTAGTGCGCATTGCTGCAGAGAAGGCGAAGCGTGCAGAGGCGGCACGGATCCGAGCAGAGAGCCCCGAAGCGCTGGCGAAGCAGGCGTGGGCCGTGGAGAAGAAGGCGCAGGCAGCGGAGCGCGCAGCGGCGTATGCTGCAGATTGGCAGAAGAAGCTGGCGGAGATGCGGTCGGCGAGGGCGGAGTGGCGGGCAGCGGTAGCGGAGAGACGGCGGGTGCATGAGGAGCGGGTGAAGGCGGCGGCGGAGAGGAGGGCGGCGAAGGCGGATAAACAGGCGTCGCTTGCGGAGAGAATTGTGGCGACGAAGGAGAGGAAGGCGAGGAATATCGCGCTGAGAGAGGAGGCAAAGAAGAAGTATTGGGCGAAGAAGGATTTGGAGTTGCATGAGCTGCGTCCTGATTGGCGGGCGGAGAGGTTGAAGATGATCGAGGTTTTAAGAGCGAAGAATGCGGCGAAGTGGGATCGGAGGGCTGCCGCTGAGGTGACGAGGGCTGCTGCTGCTACGGCGGCCCCTGCGATGACATAGTTTGTGGTCGACGCCTCACACTCCCTATCTAGTTCCGTATTAATATCATTTTTATTCTCATCTCATACATGTTTCTCCGCAAGCTGTCCTGCAGATATACACGAGAAGTCCTACTATCCCCTCTTGTTATGTAAACGCAAAGCAAATAACCTACTGCCCCTCCTTCACCGCCCCAAGCACACTTGTCAGTCTCTCCCTCCTCAACGGTATCCATAATACCTCCCCTCCCCCAGAGCCCCCCTGCGCACTAAGGACGAGCCCGTGGTCCCGGAACTCCCCTAACAGCGCCCTTAGCGCTGTATCATTCGTAGCCACGAAGTTGTCTCGTGCCATATGGAACACCGCGTCGTACCCGACCCCATATTGCTGCAGATCCCCTGCCCTTCCTGCCTCTCCGGCATCGGCGATGGCCTGCAGCTGCGACGTGCCGAGGAGGAGGAAGAGTTTTTGTGCCTTCTGGGTGACGCTCGCGAGGATATGCAGCGCTGCCGTCTCGCTCATCCCACCTGCCAGCGTACTTTGCCCCGCAGCTGCATCCACGCGCTTCCTTGCCCCGCCTCTATGTGCAGAAGAAAGAGACGCCTTGTCTGCGAAGGCCAATTCGAAGTCATACGCTGCGAGCGTGGTGAGGTCGTGCCACACCCACGCGAAGCCTCGCCCTCCGCCTGTACCCTTGCGCGTAGAGGCCTCGGAAGAGGACCAGAGGAGCGGAGCATGCAGGTGGTCGATGGATGCAATGAGGTGGATGTGCGTCGTGAGGGCGAGGAGGGAGAGGAGAGATTTGGATTTGGCACTCCGGAGGGCAGGGGCATCGATATTGTGTATGATGAGATATAATGGCTTCTTCCGCTTTTCCTGTGAGAAAAACTCGTGTATCCGTTGCGCCTGTTTCTCCACGGATGCACTTGTGGGGGCATCGGGGGGCAAGACACCCGGCACACGTTCGATGGCGTTCAGCATGTCCTTGAGCACAAACTCGGGATGGAATCCATTCCCCACTACGACATGCCCTCTTTTCGCACAATATGCCGAAGCGAATCGGTTCAACACGCGCCTCTTGGAGCCGTACCCATAACAAAGCACATTCAAGCCTTCATTCAGCTCGCACATGATGCGCGCGAAAAGCTCTTCCGGCACCGGGGGTTCGAGCGGGGCAGGGGCACTAGAGGTGGAGAGTGCGGAGGAGTATTCCTCTGCAGAGAGCGGGACGAGAAGGTCCGAGAAGACGTTGGAGGACGTTTGCGCACGGGTGGAGTGGGCGGTGAAGTACGCGTCGAAGGCGGTTTGGACTATGAGGTGCGAGGAGAGGGGATCGTCCTCAGGGAGCGCTTTGGATTTTCCTTTTCCCTTGTCCTTTCCCTTGGGTCGGGTGGGAGAAGCTGTTTCCTCTGGGTCGGAATCGAGCTCTTCCTCTTCCTCCTCCTCTGAGGCATCTGAACGTTCATTTTCTTCCTCGCCACTGGATGGCTCCGGGTGGGAAAAGGTGGCGCGGCGTGGCATTGGTCTCCTGATAGAATAGTTAATAGGAGAAGATCACTTACTCTTTGTGATATCGATGGAAAGAATCGAGCTAGAGATCGAATGTGTTCAAGAGTCAACCGTTCGCTACGACGCGTCGACAGTAATCATATCAGGTGCCGTCGATGCTCCCACGCTTCCCCACGCTTGCTTCACACTCACCACCACCGTCCACAATGCCCCGAGCACAAAACACTATTTCAATTTGAACTTCCTTGTCCTATTCTCCAATTTTAATCTCTCTCCCTACGTGTCAAATCCTTCTCCACTGCTGTGCACCCCACCCCACCTCACCCAATCCGCCGTCTTCCCTAGCCCTCCGAGTCGATTCTCCATGGATAGCCCGGACCTCCTCCCCTTCACCACATAAGAAACCCTTCCTGTAATCTTCCTTTGTGCACTATATATACCCCAGAAGCATGTCCTAACTTAAGATAAGCGGCGCAACCGCGCTCATATCCCCGCGGTGGCCCAGCGATGCGCGACGGATAAATGCCATCACCCCAGTGGTAGCTTGGATATGGATAATCCATCGTCATGGATGATAGACTAGCACCGAGCAGGACTTGCGGGGATAGCATGTATAGTCCCGGCACCTGGGGTATTCTTAGACTTAGAACGCGACGAAGGCGAAGACACGCCTGCTGACCGTGTTCCGTTGCGCGGGGGCTCTGTGCGACTCTGTACCGACGTTGTCGCGAAAATCAACCGGAATCGGCATGGTTCTGTTTCTACACACCCTCACTCCCGGCAGTCATTCGTTTCTGCGGCACTATTTCTATGCACATACCACCACTGCTGAACCAAATACTTCCTCCTCCTTGCCTCGGATCCATTTCGGCCTGCGCTTGGTTATTCCGCGCGGATGGGGGTACTTAAGCTGGCATCTCCACACCTCTGGGAAGGTATCGACTAACTAACTGCGATGGCTTCCCGAGCTCTGTGTGCATTTGGATTCCTCGGACTGAGCGCCCTATCTGTGCGTGCGCAGTCGGGGCTTTATGGGCAATGTACGTCGTCCTTTGTGTTTGGGTGAGAGTGGGGATGGTGCTGATTTTTGGTTGGTTTTTTAGGTGGTGGGATTGTAAGGACACGTCAAGCCAAGTTGTCTCCATTATTAACCTATAATTTTATACACGCAGGGCTGGGCGGGCGCAACGACCTGCGTCTCCGGTGCATTCTGTTCCACGATCAACGCCTGTAAGCCCCCCCTCTCCCCCCTCCAACCCTTACCCCTCTCACATGATCCCCCTTCCATCCATAGACTACGCCCAATGTCTCCCCGGAACCGCATCCACTACCGCCCCCGGCGCCCCCGCCTCCACTGCCAGCACCCCCACTTCCACTGCGGGTGGCACGACGTCCCACTCTGCCACGGGCACCAGCACGGCCTCCGCTCCCAGCGGCTCGTGCGCCGCCCCCGCCCCTGGCTCCGGCACACTCAAGTTCGCCGGGATCAATATCTCAGGGTTCGATTTTGGATGTAATAGCGATGGGGTGCGTGTCCTTAGTTCCATTTTTTTGTTTTATGTGTCGGGGCTAATTGGAGTTTGGATGGGTAGAGCTGTACAGCGAGCGCGGCATGGCCGCCTCTAACCCAATACTATGGTACGTTCTATCCTTTCCCTCTCCCAGCTAAAGCTTATGCTCACGCGACTCCCAGGCGCGGATGGCCTCGGGCAGATGCAGCACTTCGTGAACGACGACGGGTTCAACGTGTTCCGCCTCCCCGTCGGGTGGCAGTTCCTCACGAACGACGTCATGAGCGGGACTATCAACGAAGCGAATTTTGCTGAGTATGATGCGCTCGTCCAGGTACGCAGGGATTCCTCCTCCCTTCTTTTGATATACTTTTTCTTACCGGTTGATAATAGGCGTGCTTGTCTACGGGAGCATCGTGCATTGTGGATGTGCACAACTACGCGAGGTGGAACAAGGAGATCATCGGGCAGGGCGGACCAAGCAACGACATCTTTGCATCGCTCTGGGGGTCCATCGCGGCTAAGTACGCGTCGAACCCGAAGATCATCTTTGGCGTGTAAGTAACCGTATCGCTCGAACACGCCGCCGTGTGCTGACGATGCCGTGGATGCAGGATGAACGAGCCGCACGACGTCCCCGACATCACCATGTGGGCCACCTCCGTGCAAGCCGCCGTCACTGCCATCCGTAACGCCGGGTGTGTTCCCCTCCTTTCTCTTCCTATGCGTACGCACACTAAAGTATATCCATCTCTGAAGGGCAACGAGCCAGCTGATCCTGCTCCCGGGGAACAACTGGACCTCCGCTGCGACTTTTGTCTCGAACGGCTCCGCCGACGCGTTGAACAAAGTCGTTAACCCCGACGGGACAAAGACAGGGCTCATCTTCGACGTGCACAAGTACCTCGACAGTGACAACTCTGGCACCAACGCGTGAGCTTCCTTCTCTCTGTGCATAAGGGGCAATGAAGTGTTGATGGTTGCTTTTTGTGGGGGGTAGTGAGTGCGTGACGAACAACATCAACGAGGCATGGGCGCCCCTCGCCCAATGGCTCCGGTGCAACGGGCGGCAGGCGTTCAACACGGAGACGGGCGGCGGGAACACCGCGTCGTGCGTCCAGTTTTTGTGTCAGCAGATTGCGTTCCAGGCGCAGAACTCTGATGGTGCGTCCCCCTTCCCCTTCTCCCTTCCCCCTTCTATGGATACGAGGAAACTTACCACGGCCCATTGCACAGTGTTCCTCGGGTACGTCGGCTGGGCGGCGGGCAACTTCGACCCGAGCTACGTCCTGGGAGAGACCCCGACGAAGAGCGGCACGACGTGGACGGACACGATGCTCGTGAAGAGCTGCTTGGCGCCAGTTGCTGGGGCACAGAAGGGGAGCACTGGGCAGTAGAGGAGAGTAGAGTGAGGGCGATGCTAAAAAATTTGAGAGTGCTTGACGTCTACTATGTAATTGTACTATTTAATGGTCGAGAATGAACGTTACGAGCTTTCCTTATCTTAGAGTCAAACGTGTTCGAGCGAGCTTCTCGTCTGGACTACTTATGCTCGGCAGTGGGTGGGCGGTGACCGGAGTATCCGGCCCGGAGCGCAAGCCAAATTGCGGACGCGACGCCTTCAAGTTGTCTCTAACGCTCACCATGTTGCAAGCTACCTCGGCCACTTCAAGTATTACTCATTGTATACAATGTTCCACAGGACCAGATAGTCGCGCAGCACCGTCACGAATGGGGAACAGACCCAGTGACGGTCGTGTGCCAGGTCCCACAATCGGTTCTGGGATCGATGACGACACTTCTTGCAGACGACCCTTCAGGGCGCCCAAACCCATCCACCTTCAATTCAACTAACCGTCCCCGCCGTTATCTAGGTATACACTATCCACGGCCTACCTACACTTGCCACAATGGACTACTGCATGTCCTGCTTCGGCTGGCCTTACCGCGGCGAGTCCGACGAAGAGCGCAGGCCCCTCCTCCCGCGGCACCACACTAAGACCCACCCGCACCACCACGAACAGCAACACCTCCCGCCCCCGGACCCCGTCCCCGCCCACAACCCCGCCGACAAGCTCGTCGACGTGCTCACTAGTCTAAATGCGGGGAAGCTGCCGTCCCAGGAGCAGCTCGCGCGCTTCTTGCGGTGGCTCCTACGCTCGGACGTGCTTCGCGAAGACGTGGACGCGAAGGTGATCCCGGGGAAGGGCCCGATGAGCGTGCACGGGCGGAAGGTGCTAGGGGATGCGAGGGAGGCGGTGGAGGCGATTCTGCAGTTTGGGATGGAGAAGAATGGTAAGTGGGGTTTTGGCTAACTCGCGTGATCCGTTCTGACATTGGTGTGTTTAGATGATGACAAAATGCAAGAGATATTTTATTTGCTCTCTCAGATAAAAGACGTCCCTATTCGCGTGGATATAGACGCCGCACCAACATTCGAAGCGGGCCACTCCCTCTGGGAGGCTGGGAAAGCCAGTGCGTCCGAAGTCAAGAAAGAAGGTACGTGCATTCCCCTACCCTTCAATCATTCTATAATGAACTCCCGTACCAGCCCCATCCCCCAACGAACTATCCTCCGACGCTACCATCCTCCTCTCCTGCCTCAAAACCCTCCTCCACACCCTACTCACCTCCTCCCTCTTCCGGCTGCTCCTGACCGACGCGCT